>JACGCK010000110.1:0-158111 GCA_014925825.1 Pholiota molesta
CAAAACAGCGTGTTGTAGCGCACCTCGTAAATTATATCCAGTGGCAAGTTCACAAAATCCTTCAGGACTACGGCACGACTCTTTCTCGATGCTTTCTTTTTCGCTTTTGCCTTTACCGGTTTCGCATTGGCAGGTGGAACAATAAGCGAAAGTCGGTCTGAATACCGCCCACAGAATTCAGCGCTCAGCACGTATGTAAACTTCAGATACTCACTAGTAATGAAAGACATCGTATTAGTGTCATCCATCGTGTTCTAGCCGTACAATCTGTTTCTTCCAACGACGAGAAGGTCGGAGGCGAAGAAAGCAAGGTCAAAGACTCAAAGAAAGCACAGCCAATCAATAGAATTACCAAAAGCCCCAAAGAATCATTTTCCCACATGATCTACATAAATCAGGTGACTCAAATGTAGCACGTGCTAATTGACGCGTCGCGCGACGCGCGCTCCGCAGCGTTTGATCAATAATTATGACAGGCTCGTCCTCATCCGGTTTCGCAGAATTTCTGTTGCTTGTTTTTCTCTCTCTCTCCTGCTATATAACTAGCGGAGAATTTTGAGCTTGGTAATTCACGAGCTGGTTATTTAGTTAAGAAGGCTAAATAAGGCTAAATGCCGCTAAAGTAATTATAACTATTCTATGACGTGTTTCGGAAGCTATGCATATTCTTACCGCAGCCATAGATGATTAAAATAAGCGCTCGTTGAGAGATTACTTGGAAGAGTGGCCACTTCATTAAATAATGAAAGCAGAAAAATTGTCAAGGACTCGGGCTGGGGCCGTGGGATGTTATGCTATCACGAAATTATGGGCTGTCAAAAAAGACCCTGGCAGGTTTTAGAAAACTGCGCACAATGAAGAGAACAGTCAAATGCTATGCTTTTTCAATCCTCAACGCTTCCTTGGGCAAAATATGTAACGAAATTTACGACATACATAGCCGCATAAACGAGGCTCTTTATTCTTTTGTCTATCAGTTGTATCACTGCGAGTCAGCGCCTCGACCCACAAAGCTTCTACTCTGGCCCCGAGCCAAAACTTGCCGTGTCAAAAAGATTTTCCCGCCCCGACGCTTGACCACGTCCAGGTAATTGAGTAAAGTGGACGGCACTGATCGCTTTCCGCTTCAAATGAGGAGAGAGAGAACACGACCTGTCTCCTATAATCCCTGTCAAAAATGCTCCCTCTCACTACCAATCTCCTCTATGTGGCTCCAGAGCACCGTCAAGTCCATCGGCCTAACGACTGTTCAAGAGGCTCCTCCGTTATCTTAACCTTTGGTCCGGATATGGACGCCGGTGAAGACTTCCGTCTCCGGACAAATCTCCCGAATAAGGTCGCCATCCCGTCTGATTTGCAAGTCCTTACTGTTATAAGCGACAGTCTTTCCTGGACAAAGGAAAGAAATGATATAATCAGAGATTGGCTACCCAGCTCTGTGAAGAAGTACAATGTTATTGTTGTAGACCCTTGGTGTCGCCGTCACTGCGAAGCTCGTCTGAGCACCTGTTACTATGAGGGTATTCCCACCGCCATCGTTTCATTTATTGCGCTCCCTATCGACGAGGTCGACGAGGAACTCGCCCATGCCATCATCCAGCTTCCCTCCCTCAAAGAGTTGACCATACGTAATTCTAAACGACCATCCTTCCTCGAGAAAGACTTCACCTTTCTCTTCCGGATGCTTTCATCTTTGAGCACTTTGGAGGTCGTCTGCATCTCGCTCAGCGATGGCGAAAATATAGAAGACATTCTCATCGCACTCCAACTCAACCATCCGAATTTAACGAGGCTTGCTTTGTTAGTCTCTCCTTCTTCCCATCTTGGCGTCCTTCGTGGTCCATCGAAGGCAGCTTTCGAAAACGCAGTAATCCACGGCCGCGAATCCTTTACACAGTTAGAGCGTCTAATAATTACGCAGAGCCTCAGCAACGATCTACTGCTTGCATCCCTCGGACGATTGCCTCACCTCAAGGATCTACGCTTTATGGTCGATTCCGTTGTAACGGAAGACCAGATGTTCAACGACCTTCGCGCCTCTTTTTCCGCTTGAGCATCATTTTCGCCCTTCACAAGCGCATTGCCGTTGTATAAACTTGTCAAAGCTGAGGACCCAACTTACTGTCCACCCACTTCTTCGCATTTCCCAGTCCCAAACACACCCTCGAGTCTTTTGTCCTATTTTTAAATCCGCTTCGACCATCCCTATTTTGCGCTCAAGGCCCATGCAATTCCTTTCTCACTGCGTAAGTTTTTCTTTCAGAGGGACTGTGACTTAAGAGACTTATACCTGCTGTACATATATCAATTTCTTCGTACACACCTTCGAGGATTCAACAAGAATTCAACCCCTTGCACATATCGTTATATCTTTGCAAACTTCGCAGCAATTTTCTCTATTATCTATATAGATACATCTTAGAGCTTTGATAGTTTGGTCTGGACAGACAACGCCGCAAAGATGGGCTTTTCTTTTTTTCTTGTTGCATTGAGTTGGTCGGCAATATCCTAGAATAGGATATAGATTAGAATCGGAGACTACCATGGTAAGATGTAGAGACAGACTTTTGTGAGGAGAGCAGCTGAATTCCAAGTACCGGTGTACGCCAAATTCTCGGGGACGCTGAATGATATTTTGAGTTAGAAGCCCTCATCATAGTTCGAGGAACATACCTATGGTCCCGAGCGTGAGTGATAAGGTGCTTCGACCCAGAGACGGCGATGGGACTCTTTCCGGCGATGAATTTGGCAAGCTCAAGAGCCTCTTTCACTACCTCGTCTCGGCCGCCTTGCACAACTTTCGATACCAATCCCAGTTTCTCAGCCTCAGCTGCAGAGAAGGCACGCGCCGTGTAGGTAAGTTCGCGCAACAGGGATTGGTTACCAGTGATCTTGGGAAGAAAGGCCAAAGACCCGATATCGGGTGCAAGACCTATGTCGACTTCCTACAACGACTGTTCGACGGAGCTTCACCAGCAACTTGGAAACATGGATACATACCTTGATTGCAAAGCTCGTGTTGGAGGCGGCATAGCGGATGTCGCAGACGCCAATAATGTCGCAGCCAAGGCCGATTACGTGCCCATGCACAGCGACGATGACGGGGAATGGCGCTCGCTCGGGCGCCCCGATGGCGTGTTGGAAGGCAAGCAGCATCTTCCTCGTCTGCAGTGAGGTCCGAGCGTTGTCCAGCACGGTCTCCTTCCCGTTCGAACCGATAGCCGCGGCGTCAGCTACTGGAGGAGGTCGCGAGTCAGACCTGGAAACTATACTAGAGATGGAAGGACTCACGGTCTATGCCAGCAGTGAAGAGTTTCGAGAGGCTCGACGAGATGACCGCTGCTCGAACGTCATACCCATCGTCCACAATGGTGTCGAAAAGCTTGCCATACGCGACCCAGAACTCTTTACAGAATGCGTTTACGGGTGCTCTGTATACAGAAACTTGAGGTCTAGAAACCCGCTAGCCAACAGCCATAGGGCAAGCACGTACCTGGAAAGCTCGATATGCAAGACATGAGGAAAGGGCTCCGAAACCTTGATCCATTTCGACGAATACTGGGACATTTCTGACCACCGAGATACCGACGAGAAGAAGAATCAGGAATGGATACGAGCGTCGAGCAACCTGTCTTTTATGATACCCACGAAGACCTCGGGTTGGCAGGAGTTATACTGATCATGATGGTGGCATTCCGGCAAGATGGGTAGCCGGCTAAAATAGCAGTTCATTGAATCAATTGAGGTTAGGGGTTATTTCGTACTTTTAGCATTTGATTTTTGAACATTTACCATTCCAGTGATTTCTCTCCAGAAGTAGGTGCAGGAAATCAAGAAGGAATATTGTTTCTAGACCATTTATTTGTAGGGGCTAAGCTTTGCAAAAACGTGCAAGCAACATATCGGCTTTTGAGGGCAATAAATCTACGCCGAGAATCCCGAGATCATAGATGACAAAAAGATACATGGAAGTCCTGATGAAAAAAAACCATCTATTCAAAAGACGAGAAAAAGGCGGCAACTCTACAAAGCAGGTACTTGGAACCTCTCGACAGCACCATCGGGGCCTACCTCCCTAAGCTCAACATCAAGAGCACCTTCGAGGCTCACGATGAATTGCACTTCCACTCTCGTGAACCACTTGCCAACATCCTTGCCCTTACCCTTCGTCTGGATAGCGAGTTTGGCTTCCGTATCGATGGCGCCGAGTAGAACCTCCTTGGTCAATGTCCTGTGCTTGATCTCGGTCTCCTCAGGTTCCTCGTCCTCTTCATCATCGGAAGACGGCTGGCTTGGCGGGACAACTTTCTCCACACGGATACCCTCCTTGACCTCCCACACCTCGAATGCAATGCGCTTGGATGCCTCCGTCACCTCCACATCGAATGACACGATCCTGCGCACCGGCAGCGCGGTCTCCTTCTGCACCACTGGGATCCAGGTACCGCCCACCTCCTTGTTCTCCTCCAGCGAATTGGGGAAGAGCACACCGAGGGTCTTGGTCGTCGCCTTCACCTCGCGCGCCTTGTGTCCGCGCTCGAATGCAGCGCGGATTTCCTCCTCCTGGATCGAGTCGATGAGCGCAGCTTGCGTAGCGCAGCCGCGGGCCAAGATGGTCGTGGGGTCACCAATACCGCCGCCCACGATGGTGCCACGGGCGAAGGGGGTCTCGACGTCCTCACGGAGGCCGACTTCGAGGCAGAGACGGTTGTCGAGTCCAGGCAGGCAGCCGGTACCGCCAACGTATACGACCTCGTCGACGTCGTGGGGGTCAACGGCGGCCGAGGCGAGGAGGGCGGTGATCTCAGCTGCGACGGAGGCATAGACGGGCGAGGCAAGCATGTCGAATCGCATGCGGTTGATGCTACCGGTGTAGTCCATGCCATCCTTCAAGGACTCAACGGAGCAGGTCGCAGCACCGGGCGAGGCGCTGATAGTGCGTTTGGTGTGCTCGATGGCGAGACGGAGCTTGGCTTCTGCGCGTTGGTCGGCGGGGGAGGGGGCAGGGCACACGGTCAAAGGGACTTTGGTCTTTTTAGTGAAATCAGCGGCGAAAAATTTGATGAGTTTGTCGTCAATCTGGTTGGCGCCAACAGCGGAGGTGTCCGATGCGGCAAGGACGTACGTAAGGCCTTCGCGCACGGAAAGGAGGGACAGGGAGACGGCAGAGGAGCCGAAATCAACAAGAAGCTGGGTCCTGTCAGGGTGGAGGCTGTCGCCGCTCCAAAGGGCAGTAGTGGTCGTTGCAGCGGCAGCGCCGGCCTCGTCGATGAGTTGTAGTACTGTGACACCAGCGTCCTGTGCAGCTTTTTCGAGTGCAACTTTTTGTTCTTCAGTGAATGTAGGGGGGACGGTGATGACGGCGCCCTTGATTTGTTTGCCAAGGAAATCCTCAGCGGATTTCACGAGCGATTTGAGGAAGATGGTGGCAACCTCTGACACGGTCAGGATGCGGTCCACGAGAATGGGCTCGGAGCGAGGGGTAGGGGCGTGCGAGGCGGCGGGGGTGGTATACGCGGAGGTGGTGTTGCTGAGAGGCGCTGGCGATGGTTGAAGCACCTGAACCTTGTATGCAGCGGTGTCAGGGAGTTCTGGGTGTTGGATTATACGTGCAGATGTGGTGTTTTCCGTTTGAGGGATCTCAGAGAATCTTTACAGATGTTAACATTGTCTAATTAGCAATGCTAGCGAACGTACTTTTTGCCCAGTAAATTGCGAAATCCAACTATCGAGTTTTGGGCGTTTTTGACGAGCTGTTGCTTGGCCTGGTTTCCGATATACTGTTATCGTTTAATCAGTAATCTTTTTGGCTACTGATCGATTTCAGACGCACCATTTCCTCTCCTTGGAATGCAATTGCGCAGGCAATCTGACGCTCTCCATCTTCGTTAGCAATGCACTCTGCGAGACCTTCCTATACAATGTATTAGCTCGTGTTCTTGCCATTTGCTTCCTTCTTGACTAACCTTCGTAAAGACGGCTATCGAAGCATATGAATTTCCAAAATTTATGCCGACAACAGGTGGAAGCGTCGTAATTTCTATAGGAGCTTCTGCACTCCCGTTCTGGGAGGATTTTGAAGACATTGAAGCGGAAAAGAGGGACAAGATGACGGCAAGAAACAGAAATTTACAGGTGAAGCTCAAGACGAACGTTGCAAATGCAGAAAATCTTTCATCACGTGTATGTAATCACGGCAAATGCCGACAATCCACCCTTCCGTTTTGTCGCAATCTCGATAATGGGAGTAATATAGAAGGTCTACGACGAGTTTATAGGACCACCGTATTGTATACAGTCACTTGAATTTAGGTCGTAACTTATAGCTCAAAGAACTGTATCATCGCAATGTTCAAAACAATTTCATGACCATTCCGTGGCATTCACGTGACCCCGTATTAAGTCATCGCGCGGTTCAGCGCCGGACGCGTATCTAATCACTTCCTTCCCAACCACCATGTCGTGCCCGCATCTTGAACAATTAGCAGCTCTACAACCACCGAGACTATCTCAAAGTGTGCACAGAGAAGAATGCACACAGTGCTTTGACAATCAGGCAAGTGATTATCGCAACTTTGAGCGATTTTCAAGAGATTTTAGTTGGATTTTAGAGCTGATCTGTTTGGTTGTTACAGGATTCTGCAGATGGAATCGATGTCTGCCTCTCTTGCTTCAATGGCGGATGCTTGGGCCATGAAAGACATCATGCGCGTACCCATTCTCAGCGACTGGGCCACCCATTCACGCTCAATGTCAAGAGGAGAACAAAGCCGCGAAGCTCGCCACATCGGGTTGGTAATTATTCTCCGCCTTCGATATAGTCATGTAACGACGCATATGCAGGCAGAATCTGACGAACCGCCGGCTAAAATGACCAAGCTGGCGATCCTTGAGGAACGCGAAGAAGACAAGTACGAACACATAACCACCCCAAAGTGTTGGATTTGTGATCCCTATAAAGGACTTGAACTTCCCGATGCATTGAAGAATCCAAAAGTGAGGAGACTCTCTTATGTTGTTGATCGATTGCTGATGTCGAGGTCAGATCAAATCGCTCGTTGATGGTGTCATGCAGTCCATGTCCTCTGCGCGTCAGTCTGAGGTGAAAGCTTGGGAAGAGGAGATTACGCCTTGCGAACACACTCTTACCATCGAGCAATACGACACTGGTCATATAGCGGCGTCAGGTGTGTGCGTTTTTTTCTTCTTGACCCGAAGTCAGATGTATCTGACGATTCCCAGGTCTCGCGACTTGCAAGGCTTGCGATCTCAAAGAAAATCTGTGGCTATGCCTCACATGTGGCTCTCTGGGTTGTGGAAGACAGCAATTTGGAGGGCTCGGCGGAAACGGACATGGCTTACGGCATTTTGAAGAAACAGGACATCCAGTGAGCGTAAAACTTGGGACTATAACTCCTGAGGGCGGTGCAGGTAAGGAGCTCCCTATTCGTATACGGCGTGTATTAATTCGAGCAGACGTATATTGCTACGTCTGCAATGATGCGAAGGTGGATCCCGATCTCGCAACCCATCTAGCGACGTTTGGAATCAACGTGCAGACTCTCACCAAAACAGAGAAGAGTATGACTGAGCTTGTACGTGACACATATGCGCATGCATAACCCCGACTTACCCGCCAAACAGCAAATCGAACAAAATCTCAAATATGACTTCTCGCTCACAGGCGACGATGGCAAAGCACTCGAACCCGTTTTCGGCCCAGGATTGACCGGTCTCGCGAACCTTGGAAACAGCTGCTACATGGCTTCCGTCTTGCAGACGCTATTCTCCCTTCCAAAGTTCCAAGACCGGTACTTCGAACCCGAAGGCGTTCCCCGCCATGCTGGGTCATGTCCTGTGTCTATGCCCGCGGATTGCCTTGAGTGTCAGATGCGCAAAATTGCAGACGGGCTATTGAGTGGGCGGTACTCGCATCCCGCGCACTCTGCCGAGGTAAATGTCGCCCAGGAAGACACATTACAACATCCTTCCCCAACACCCGTGTTTCAAACGGGGGTGAAACCGACGACGTTCAAGGCGCTTGTCGGAAAAGGACACGAGGAATTTGCGACGATGAGGCAACAAGATGCGGAAGAGTTCTTCACGCATTTGATTACAACTTTGAGACGGGATGGACAGAAATACAAAGATAGGAGCGAACAAGGTCAGTAACGTTTCTTGCAAATATGTGGTCAACTCATTAACCTTGCCTTTAGACCCTACTATAGTATTTTCGTTCGGGACGGAACAGCGCTTGCAATGCACCTCGTGCAAGAAAGTGCGATATCGGACTGACACCACGGACGTCGTGTCTGTTATAGTGCCAGCAAATGAGAAAGGAAAAGATGCAGATGGCAAGACGATCTATCACGATGTGCAATTGACCGACTGCATCGATACCCTGCTGGGGAGCGAGGCCCTCGAATATGCTTGCCCGTCCTGTGCTACCAAAGTGCAGGCCATAAAGTATGGTGTTTTTACTGTTTTACCGCTCGCTAGCTAATGTAGGAATTTAGGGGAACGAAATTCGCGTCTCTCCCCGAGGTGCTGGTTGTGCACGCCAAAAAATTCCAACTTGTCAATTGGGTCCCAGCGAAACTTGGTTAGGAATTCCATAAAGGAAGTTGCCCTCTTTACTAATGCGATTCATACCCCGCAGATATACCCATCATCTTGCCCGAAAACGACGAACTCGTGTTCATTGAGTCACATCTCGGAAAGGGCCTCAAGGAAGGGGAAGTGGAACTGCCGAATGATACCCCAGGTACTACCATTAGATTATTCTTTCGCTGATATCCGAGTCCTTACCGTTCCCTTTCCCCTCCCAGCTCCAACGTTGCCTGAATTCAACGAGGCGGCTTTGTCTGAGTTACTGCAGATGGGATTCCCTGAGATTCGCTGCCAAAAAGCGCTCTTGGCGACCGGGAATAGTGATTCGTCTGCAGCGATGGAATGGCTTTTCAATCATATGGACGATGCCGGTTCGTCTTCTTTCGTCTTCTTCACAAATCTTTTGAGCTAGTTTTCATTCATGGTCAATGTAGACATCGATGAACCAATAAAAGCTACAGCCAGCGCAGGAAGTTTTGAGCCCGACTCAGAGTCAGTCTCCCAACTCGTGGAAATGGGATTCACGATTCCGCAGGCAAGGAAAGCGTTGCGAGAAACGGTGCGTTGTTTTCCCGGATTTCTCGTTATATTGCAGATGCTGATGGCATCGCAATGCAGTCTGGGGACGCAGGACGTGCCATTGAATGGCTGTTCAACCACCCCGACGACCTCGGTGATGGCCCCGAAGCCGACACCACGCCTACCGCCTCCACCGCCCCATTGCCTTCCACCGTTCCCGGCGTCAATGACGTGCCAGCGCGCTACAGGCTTCTGGCATTCGTCTCCCATAAAGGGCCCTCGGTGCACTCTGGGCACTACGTCGCGCATGTGAGGAAGGGCGACCAGGGGTGGGTGCTGTTCAATGATGAGAAGGTGGTCAAGGCCGATGCAGAGAGCGTGAAGGAGTTGAAGAAGTTTGCGTATTTGTATTTCTTCGTTAGGGTGTGAGCGTTGGGCGGTGTGTGGGACAACCAGAAACGAAATTATGTACTTGTACTTTTGTAATCGTCCATGTACGACATTTGAGCAATGCGGTTACAGAGAATTATGACACGTCGGGGGCGCCAAACTTCGGAGGCCCTCTAAAGATTGGTCCCAAAGTTTGACCCATAGGTTACATATGGAATTAGCTATGGAATGAATTTATATTTTATCTGCGGAGTGTATTTGTAGAATGTCCCATTTATTCTCTTTGGACTAACATGTGCACCCTATCTGTAGACAATTCCAAATATTTTCTGCAAAGACAGTGCACAAGTTGGCGTAAATTATATCTGTGGGATTTTCTGCAGAGACCTTTCATATGTAATCTGTGGAGTTCTTCTAAAGAGAATTGTAAAGATAATCTGCAGGCCAACCTGTAGAAAGTCTCTGCAGATTATCTGCATCAGGAAGTTCACGATTTGCTTGTCTACTTTTTCCTGCTTTTTTGCTTGTGGCAAGCTGGACAAAAAAATTTCGACAAATATGTTTAATATTTCTGCACTATTTTAACTCAGAATGTGTTTTACTGCTCTCAGAATGACGTAGGTAAACACACTTCGAAGGAGTGCTCACTGTGCTGGCGCTTTTGCAACCGATTCTTACCCCTTTTGGGAGAGGAGAAGACGTAAATACGGCTGCTTTTTGGCCGTGGGTACCTGGCTTTTTTTAGAACCTACTTTTGCGCTTATTTCTACTTGAATCTACTTGTACAAGTAGAAAAAAGCAAATGGGGAAACTTCTGATGTGTAGAGTGAAGTTACAGAAGTCTCCAAAGGTTTCTCCAAAGATTATCTGCGGGGGACTCTCCAAAGGTAAATCGGTACGCTCATCCGGGTCACGTGATTATCTTTGGGGCTCCTCCGCAGATAATCTTCGGAGAAACCTTTGGAGACTTCTGTAACTTCACTCTACAGATAATCTGCAGAGACTTTCTACAGGTTGGCCTGCAGGTTATCTTTACAATTCTCTGTAGAAGAGCTCCACAGATTACATATAAAAGGTCTCTGCAGAAAATCCCGCAGATATAATTTACGCCAACCTGTGAACTGTCTTTGCAGAAAATATATGGAATTGTCTACAGAAAGGATGCACATGTTATCCCAAAGATAATAATTAGGGCGTTCTACAAATACACTCTGCAGATAAAATATAAGTTGATTCCATAGCTAATTCCATATGTAATCTATGGGTCAAACTTTGGGACCAATCTTTAGAGGGCCTCCAAAGTTTGGCGCCCCCGACGTGTGAGCGCTACGGACAGGTTGGGACAAGGACAAATCTATAAATAGCCTTGATGGTATCACTGATGCCGCCTGGCGCATACTTGGGCGCCCAGCGAGCTGCAACCTTCGCGTAGAACAAAACATCTAGCGGTGTTGATTGTGGGATGAAAGTAATTCGCTTTCCCTGTACTTCAACTTGTTTGATTGACGAAGCTCAAGAATGATAGTGGGTGTTGACGGTTTTGTGCAGGAGTTTATTGATGGAGCGCTTACAACTTACTTGCGATTAATTTTGAGGCATCGACTACTGAGGTAAGGACTGACACAACAGGAAGAATTTTTAAACAGCAATTTCGCCTCTCCAACTTCGTAATTTTAGAGATAGTCGTAAGCAGCGCTCACTACGGACCGATCGCGAAGAAACCAACAAACCTGAGCTTCACAAGCTAGCTAGCTGGCTTCTTACTTCGCTCTGTGTTTACTTCTTTTCATGTCCGTTATTACATAGCAAATTTTGTGTTGGTTATTTCCAGACTTGAACGTCTAAACACTCAATTTGATGAGATTCGCAATTACTGCTACCGCGGCGAATGGCTCTTGCTCTTTGGTTGTAGACAAGAGATCTATTTTGGTAAGATGGCCATGCCACCGCAGATTCTTATAATTATTTCGGTACGATGATGCATCTATGGATTATCATGAGTCGTATAAAAAGAAGGTGCATATCCCCACGCCTCGTGTAGAGACCTCAGTCATATGTCTTTCTATTCTGTTCGTCCCACCTTCCAGATCCACGGCATCTTGAGCTTGAATTATTGACGTTGACACAGAGATTTGCGTGGCGTGAGCTCAGTATCGCCCTCAATTACCAAATGGCCTCGAGCTTGAGGACTCAAGCAACGGCTCAACCTCGTCAGATAAACATGCTGAAATTGAAATAATCAGATGACACAACCGTTGTAAACTTTTCAAGTTGAGTCGCATTCTATGCCCAAGATTTTAACAGATCTCGCCGCGGGAGTGACCCTACCCTGATATTCAAACATAATAAAGAAGTAAAATAGTAGAGTCGCGCCGAGCTCCGAGTTGGCTGTCAAACTCTTCGAAGGACCCAGCGCGATCAGATGTTCACTCTTTGGTTTCCCCGCGCCCGCTTATTTCTCAGCTCTCGGTTTTCCGAGCAGTGCCCAGCGATACAACGATGCTTTAACTACCTGCAGAGCTAGAAATTGCCTATAAGTATTTCTGAGATCCCATAAAAATTTCCACGGAGCCCGCCGAATCTCTGTGAATCTATATAAGAAAGACCGCGATTCCGCAAACGCCTTCTTCGCCGCGTGAATGAGGGTTACAGTGGAAAGCTGAAACGCCGTTCAAGCTTTCGACGGCCCATCTGTCAGCAGCCGAGTCTTCCGGCGGCTCAGACGACACTTTCCCCAGCGGCACATCTAGCAAACGCACGACGATAAACCTTCTGGATACTGAGAGTAAATCAACAACATGTAGTAGTGATGTTTGAGAACGCACTGTCGACATGCAATTGATTTGAATACATGCAGGAAAGCTGATACCAAGACGGGAATATGCGTCGGGCTCTGGAAATGATAGACTCAATATACCATGCCGATTTCCCCGTTTTGACCTTCCAATTCTACGACAAGCTACAGGTATGCGAGGTTGGCGGTGGTCCGTCGTCAGATCTTCCAGTTGTCTTCCATCTTAGCCAACTTCCGAAGGCAATCTTTGGAGAATAATCCTCCATTTTCTTTTAGTGTGATGGGTATTGAATATTGAATATCGATTGAGCAGATTCCAGATATCAGATACAAATTTAACATACAAATAACAAACCATGAACTGGAAGCTTGACGCCTAAATCTACTCGGAGAAGTACACGCCCTACGAGGTCAGATCCAATACATTACGCGTTCCATCAGGAGCTCGATGTCAATGCTAACGTTCACCGTTCACCGTACAACATCAACCCAGATCCCGCATGCCGCATATTAGTATCTGCGTCTAAATCCAATTCGCGCTGGAGAAAAAATCTGGCTCCTCGGAGTGTGATGTTTTTCAGGTACCCAGATCAATTCAAACCAAGGATGAAAGCCGAGGAACTGCGATATATCTAAGAATTTAGGGTACAGATCAGATTTTTTCCCCCCCTTCTCACCCAGGCCGCGACGCAGCTCGCTCCCGCGCCACCGCGTGGTGACATGATGCGCAGAGGCCGTTCGTTCCAATGTTGCGCATCGCCCATTCAATGCATAGCGCATCGACACTAGTAGCGGGGGATGGAAAGCAGGCGGACATCTCCAATCACGGCGCTGCCACCTGGGCTGCGCTAACCGATAGGCGGAGGCTCCGCGACAGCGCCCCTACCCGAGCCGGCGTGGAGGGCCTGCTTCCCTCAGGCTTAAGCACGCCGAACACAACCGCCGTCAGATCGGCCTTTCTGGAAGGAAGGACCGCTGGATCTCTCTCTGAAGGTTCGCAGGCAGCTTGGAGCCGCGCACGCACGCCCGAACCTTGAAGCTTGTAGCTTGAGCCTTGCGGGATGAACGCCGAGTTCGGTGAATAAGAAAGAAAGGGGGCTGCTGCAGAGTAGGCTCGCTGGACGTGCGGGGCGGGCCGACGTCGCGCGACTGCGCCCCTAGAGCGCGAAGCATGGCTCGCGGCCTCTAGAGTCTGGGTCGGCGATATCAGTGCCAACGCCAACGTCAATGATGACGCGGATTTGATAGGCTCGCGATTAATGACTGGGGACATGGCTGAGTATGTAAGTAACACGCCGTTCCCAGGTGTAGGGTGTCCAAGTTTTAAATTGGAAGGTGTGTGGCGTAGCATGCCCTATGGTGAGGGCTGCCATGTACACGATGAATCGATGACCTGTTAATCTGTCCGTCTATTTGTCGTTGGGAAATAGGTCGTTTATGTCCAGGTATTGTAGCGTTAACTTTCGAATAGGATTAATGAGCTAGCCATAAAACCTTGGTTATGCTAGCGAGTTTGAGCATGGGGGTTATGGTTTGATTGCCAGGTGTCAATGGTATGCTACCTGGATATTGAACAAAGTCGCAGAGCAGTCTTGGAGGGCGAGAGGAGAACACTTGACAAGGCAAGAACTGCGGTGTAGCCACCAAACTCTTGGTGCGTGGTAGCTGGAACAGTTCACCGCCATTTGGAAGCTTTGATGTGTCTTTATCGAGTAACAATGAAATCGCCGTGTGCCTTTATTAGCCTCTAAGAGATACCTCAGTATACAGATTCCGGATCAAGCCATGTGAGGGTCGTTACTTTCGAGGCGCTTCAGCTCTAGCGCTCAAGACAGATAAATTCAAGAGACAAGCCCGAGAAATCCGAATAGGTACCGGATAGTATGAGGATGGGTCGGCCCTTCGGCCCTTGAGGTCAGGCAATGGAAACACAAAAAGAGCCAAATAAAAGGATAAGCGTAAGCGGACCTCCACAGGCGTGCTGGTGACTCTATGGAGCGTGCGTTCTTGATTAAAATTGACAAGACGGCATGATAAACTTTGATAAAGGAAGAAAGCGTGGCTTACATTCACATTTACCAAATCGTGCACGAGAAAGCGTGCGAGTAAAATAAAGTGAGTAAGGTAAGGTAATGAGCCACTGTTCGCGGGTAATGAAGAAATGAAATCGCATTTCGATCGATGGGCCGACTGAAGTCAACGTGATTTGTGACTAGTTTCCTAAGTAATACTGTATTCTTTGTCTATGATTAGGCCGGTCGGGGATTCGGTCAGCAATGGATGATGGTTCGTTCTTTCGTCGAACCTACAGATTCAGATTGAAATCAATTTAGTTGGTGGTGACAGCTGGGCATGCGTGGCAAGATGCGTGTTGCGCCGCTCTTTTAGAAGAGTGGATGTCAACAGAAAGAATTCGAACAAGAGGCCGAGAACAAGGGTTATGTTGTCAGCGTTTGAGCGATGGCGGAGTGCTGCAGAAAAAGGAGGTTTGGCGGTGTTTGCCCTCGCGGAGATTGAAAGCAAGCCGAAGTGGATCGCCCGATTGAGTATGTCCCGCTCCGAAATCAGAGCCACCGCCTGCTCGTCCAACCTCTTGGTTCACATCTCCACCGTCGATATTCCCCAATCCCGCCGTCGGAATATTGTCTATAATATTTCCCGCCCCTCACAGGTACCATTCGCTCTATCTCGCCAAGCAGCTGTCTCTAAAATCGCGGGTGCGGCACTGGGCGTCTCCTTTCCTTCGATCATTACATAGATCGGAGCCCGGAAGTAGTTGTTGCTGAACATACGTTTACATCAGACTGGCCAAAAGGCAAAAAATCCCCACGGACGAAATTTAATTGAATTGGGCGTTTTAGATACATAGGCGCGGGCTCTCCTCTTCTTTCCAGATAGACCGTCGCTCCGATGTCGTATAACCACCACCAGCATTATGGCCAACAGCAAGCGAGTGCGTCCATATACGACGAATATAGCGAGTATGCGGATATCGATGAACCAGCCGCTGCCGAGTCCCGCCCAGTTGTCTTTCCCGCCTCACACCCGCAATTCACCCGCGAGGAGATCAGCAACACCCGCGCTTTAGACCTTTACCCACCCACGCAATCCCCCCAGAGTTGGCCTCCTTATGGACCTGCATCTTCATTTCAGCAGCAGCCCCTCTCTTACGCTCCTTATCCAAGCCCTTCACCGTTTCCCCCGCCCAGATTATCTCCCCCGCCCACAGCCCACCACCAGACCTTTCATTTTAAAGCTCCCGGGCAGAGCACCAGCCCAGGATCAGCCAGTCATCGGCTAACGCTCGCGGGATCGCTCGACCCAGCAACTGGCATTTTCTACCGCACCCCAGAGCACCCACGTCTGCGGACAGCCCAGGCCTGCGAGAAGTGTCGCACCAGGAAAGCTAAAGTGCGTATTCTTCGTCTTTAGACACGGCTTCCATCACATTAATTTCGCAACATTCGATAATCAAGTGCAGCGGCGAGCATCCCTCATGCAAGCGATGTATCACCCGCGGTTTGATCTGCGAGTACGCAAAGGAAGGGCGTGTTCGTGGACCGAACAAGCCCAAACCCAAAAACAGCGCCACTTCGATGGGGAGTCCTTCAGCATCTGCGTCTAGCACGTCGACCGCCGCTTCATCAGCGGGGAAAAAAGAGACGACTCCGACGATGACAAATACTAGTGCGCGTGCCTCCAAGGCAGCCCGCCATCGGCCTCCAAGCTCCCACAGCAGCGGTGGATCCTCAGATCAAACCACGAACGAGGCTGCAGGCCAAAGCCTATTCCTTCCTCCATCCGTTGGGATCAGGAGCCCTCAGGTTTTACGGGGCGAGTACTTGCAACAGCAACCACTCTCGGATTCCCCGCCTCCTTCTACGCCCATCTCCCTGTCCAGGGGACGTCGCTCAGTAATTGGTCCTGGGCCCTCCATTTCTTCTTCGTCGAGGCAAAATTCTCTAGGCGAGCATGATCCCTCTCGACCGAACACAGCGGACATGCAGCCAGACACGGTTTCATCTCTATTCAGAGTCTCAGGCGCCGTTGTTGGCGAGGAAGGTCTATCACGGTCTGGATCGGTGCACGCAATCAGCACTAGAATTGGAGACATTGGCTCTATGGGTAGTCCTATCCACGACGACTCTGGTTTCTATCCTTTCCAGTCCCAGTCCCGTCCACAGCTTCAGCATCAGCATCGGGCCACCCACGAGCATAGCTACCTGGCTGAGACAGGGCTCCCAGAACAAGTACGCCTAGCCCACCTATTCTCTCCTATCGATTAAACGCCTTAAATATGTCTTATCTAGCTCCACGCCCGTCGACATCCGCCGCAGGTAGAGCAGTCGTACCAGCAGTTTCACCCCCCGCGAAATGTCTTTCCTGTGCCATCCCAGTATGGGGGCGCGCACAATCTAGGGCGAGATATGCATTCCCTCAGCCGAGTGTCGATGCGAAGTGGGACGCCTCAAGGCCCAGGTGCGTTCCCTGCCCACGGGAATATCCCAGACCACGGTGAAAATTTTCCTGGCCAGCAGCAGCAGCAGCACAGTCTCGTGCCGATAATGCACATGGGGGTCGGCTTTGCAGATGAGACACGGTCCGAGCGCAGGCACGAGCATACCGACCAGTACATCTATCCTCCTCAGCCAGCGGGCCCGTACTATCAGCGGAACGAGCATCACGGCGGTCCAGTGCCTGATCAAGCCTTAGACAGCCAGGGCCACCCGGGCCACCACCACCTCCAGCACGAGTACCACCAGCCCGCCGAGCACCAGCAGCACCATCTGCAGCACGTCACCCATGCCCAGCTCACGGACCAGATCTATCAAGAGCACCGGCGGCCAGAGTACCTCGACCGTGCCGCCTACGAGGCCGCTTACCACGGCCAGTCGCAGAAGCACGTCGGGATGGCGGGAGCTCCGCCGCGCACGACGTCGGCGACCAGCGGTAGCGCACACGACTCGGGCTCGCCGCTCAGCGCATCTTCGTCCGGGCGGATACCTGTATACCAAAGCCACCACGGCCACGCCGTAATCGTCCCTGGCGCGATGCACCTGGGCCCCCGCCTCGAGACCGATCTCAGGCCGCCAGGCGCTGGCGGGGGCCGCTGTCGATCACGTCGTCGTCGTCGATCTCGTCCATCGCTGTGCTCCAATCCTACGGCGGGCAGCGGGCAGCCGAAGGCGGAGACCTGCATCCTAGCCGCAGTGGTCTGGTCGGGATGGACGTGGAACAGGGTCAACATATGGACATCGGCAATGCGGCTGTGCACCGTGGCAATGGCCATGGTGGGTTGAGCATCAGCGCCAGCCTCGCTAGCCTGGGCTCGGCTACCGCTAGGCTCGGACCAAGCCCGGGCGTATACGCAGGCGGAGCGTCGGGGGATGATGCAAATCGTGCAGCCGTCGAACAGACCGGATATCCTGCGTCGATGGACATGGGGATGCATTGAGCGCGTCGATGACGCTCGCTGCGTTTGGCGATACTCGCGACAGAATCCCCTGTCCTCGAAATACTCTCACACCGTGACAAAGGTCATCTTCCAAGGTCGCTAAGCATCCTTCAGCCCCATTAATATCTCCAGTCCTCATACCCATCCTCGTTGTTTTTCAGCCATCCCCTCGACCATCGCTTGACCCACTGAGGTCTTACTCTCTCATCGCGATCATTTTTTCTTGACTCTCACCTAGGCGGCTCACAAAAATCCCTGCATACTTCCCACCTTTGGATACCTATCATCTTCTAGAGCTCGTTCATCGCCATCAACATCGGTCGTAGACATCAACGTGTATCATATCAACTTCATCCTCATTGGTCATATACTCTTCTCATCATCGCCGGCATCGTCTGTAGGGATATTCGTCTTGTTTCTTTGTACGTCGGTCATTGGTCTTCTGGAATCTCATCTCGCCGAGCGCATCAAATATCTGGATCCTTGGGATTGTTGACTGCTTCTTTGGTTTGTTACGATTGTCCGGCATGTTCAACATTGTAGTGTATATTCATATCTCCACAGACGCTCGTTTTGAACCGTGCAAAAAATTACAGCTACCTTTTTTCTTCTAGCGGATGGATGTATCATTTCGGGTCCTACTCTTTAGATAGATATACGCACAAGAACTACTGTATTATCATTGGTGTCTTCTAGATTCTACCTAGAACGGAATAATGCAGATGATCTCGATTCCAGCTTTTGAGGTACATATTTACCAAAGCGAACGCGGACACGTATTCGATCCTCAAAAGAACGATATTGTCGCAGTTTTCGGCCTCAACGGAGACACCTCAGGCCTCCCATTCAATTGAATTCAGAACTAACGTTATTCTCAAGTAGTCGGACGCATCGCGGGAGGTTGTATACTACTGTTAAACTTCAAAAAGAGGAATAATTCAACGCTTCTTACCGCGTTGTTGACAAGACGGTTCGCGGTAAATATTGTTGCAAGCTAGTTTAAGATCGCATAGCTTGTATGATAGGTCTCCTTATAGTAGCTATGGACCACCCTGCGCGAAAGTCGCCCGAAGCGTGATTCGATGCACCCCTTCCAATTCGTAGCACAGAATTTGTTCTTGTTGGCACGTCGAGAACGTCGACGCCACAATAGTTGCGCCACCTGATTGGCTCGGAAGTTGTGCCGGGGGAGGGAGGACGAGTATGTGAAACGGTACTACTTATTCCTATAGAGAAACTGATAAGACCGCGGGCTGTCTTGGTAGTATCTACTCCGTATCCTTCAGACTGTGCGTTTGAGGGATTTTATGAATGCCATCGATGTAGTTTTCAAGCAGGAATCGCAATTACACGTCGGGGGTGCCAAACTTTGGAGGCCCTCTAAAGGTTGGTCCCAAAGGTTGACCCAAAGGTTATATATGGAATTAGCTATGAAATAAATTTATATTTTATCTGCGGAGTGTAGTTGTAGAACGTCCCACTTGCTATCTTCGGAATAATGTGTGCACCCCATCTGTAGAAAATTCTAAATATTTTCTGCAAAGACGACTTACAGATTGGTCTAAATTATAACTGCGGGATTATCTGCGGAGACATTTTATATTTAATCTGTGGGGACCTCCTACAGAGAATTGCGCAGATAACCTGTAGGCCAACATATGCAGAGACCCCACAGATTATCTGCAGATAAGATTTAAAGATAAATACATATCTTATCTGTAGAATAATCTGCAGAGACCCTCTACAGATTATCTATAGATTGACTTTGCAGCAATCTCCAAATGTTTCTCCATAGATAATCTGTAGAGACTCTCTACAGAAAATGCCCACTCATCGCCCGCTCATCCCCGGATCATCCCCCATTGAATTCCCGCTCACGGCACACTCAGCCGCCGCCTGGGAATGATCCGGGGATGAGCGGGCGATGAGCGGGCGATGAGTGGGCATTTTCTGTAGAGAGTCTCTACAGATTATCTATGGAGAAACATTTGGAGATTGCTGCAAAGTCAATCTATAGATAATCTGTAGAGGGTCTCTGCAGATTATTCTACAGATAAGATATGTATTTATCTTTAAATCTTATCTGCAGATAATCTGTGGGGTCTCTGCATATGTTGGCCTACAGGTTATCTGCGCAATTCTCTGTAGGAGGTCCCCACAGATTAAATATAAAATGTCTCCGCAGATAATCCCGCAGTTATAATTTAGACCAATCTGTAAGTCGTCTTTGCAGAAAATATTTAGAATTTTCTACAGATGGGGTGCACACATTATTCCGAAGATAACAAGTGGGACATTCTATAACTACACTCCGCTGATAAAATATAAATTTATTTCATAGCTAATTCCATATATAACCTTTGGGTCAACCTTTGGGACCAACCTTTAGAGGGCCTCCAAAGTTTGGCACCCCCGACGTGTTAGGAGACTCCCATTGCTAAAGGTGATTCTAATTATGGACACAACTGAAAATTGAGGCTCACTAAATATCCAATGAGCAACTGGTTTGGAGCGCAGATTTGCGCAGCATATGGGTCCAGATGGATTCGTGGGGACGCAATTCAATTGGATAGGCGTCGAGGACGGTGCACAGCGTGCTCTGTCATTTCAGGTATCATTGGATGGTTGAGGTAGATAGATCTTCCGATCAACGCACCGTACTACGCACAGTAAGAGGCAGAGCAACCGAAGAGTAGGGTAAGAAGAGGGTGTTCATTATCTAGGAAATTAGGGGGAGCATTGAGATCTCTGTTTACGGTTTGGAGAGAACCGAATGCCATTCGGCGAAGAAACAGAGTGCTCGTTGGGATTTCGACAGCTAAAGTATGGTTCTGCTTATCAAACAAGAAAGCCAAATCCTTTCCAGTCTCAAGGGTACTCTAATCTTGCGAGGGAAGAATTAGATTTCTGAGAAAGAATGGCTTAGAGTCATGAACGATTTCGCACCTCCCCGATCACTTTCTGAAACCCTTCTATCAGCTTCAAAAGGGTTTTCTATGCCAGGTTGGTCATGCATTCCCAGGTAAATACCCGGGATAGTAGAGCCAATTGCTAGCCTTTATGCGATGATTTATTTGGAGGCAGCTGGATAACTGCTCTTGGGAGAAGTGATCCAGAGAGGCACATGAAAGGAAACTGATTGCATATGATCACCCTCCAAGGGGCCATTAAACCGCCACAGTGAGGATGTACTGATGCACTTCTCCTTAACATGCGCTAATGTATGTAAAAAAGCGACCGTCGACGTCAGATAGACACGGCGCAAGTTCCCGGCTCTTGAAGATCATTCCATGGAACTTGACTCGCTTCAGAGGAGCAGGAGCGGCCCACAAAAATTGAGGTCATGGCCAAATGAGATACCTATCAGAGCGTCTTCAATGCAAGAAATATTGCTCTTATCGCCGATGTCAGATAATTGCTGTCGTCTCCATTGTCGACGTTCATTTGCGACATAAATATCTTCTTCTAGGAGGATGTAAATTGAACTAAATATAGAACCACCCTGGAACCACCCAGGCCGGTTCAAGATTTTGCTTGAATGAGGGCATGCTAGTGAAAGATTGGCGCTTGTAAGGAAACCATAAGTCTGAGAGACACATACAATATCTTAGAAAGGTCCCTGCGTTAAATTCTTAAGTTGCTTGGAGGAGGCAGAACCAATTTTAGTGTTGGACGTCCGGACTGCTGATCCGGATATGCGTGAGAATCGTTTTATTAGCGCGCTTAAAAATGTTCCACGCTGCCAGCTGGGCTCTTATTCCTGTACTTGAACCTCACATTTCCCACCCAGTTTTGGTGGAGCGGTCTCATTTTGCGATAAATATCGGCCTTGTAACGACAACCCATTGAGAAACTATGGTCTCGTATCAAGCTCTACTTCTACGGAAACCGCGACAAAGGCGCATTTGGACATAGGAGCGGACAGCATTACGGACGTCTCTGACTGAGTCTGA
The DNA here is from genome assembly GCA_014925825.1 of Pholiota molesta. Lineage (NCBI taxonomy): Eukaryota > Fungi > Basidiomycota > Agaricomycetes > Agaricales > Strophariaceae > Pholiota > Pholiota molesta. The sequence goes on from JACGCK010000110.1 coordinate 21,722, forward strand.
TGGGTTATCGTCAGAACTCTCGTACCGATGGCTTCATAGAACCCTATGCGTTCTGACGAAATGACACTGTCAATACATTGCTTCAGAGCACATGGGGTCTGAAACGTCAACAAAGAACGATGTCGTCGCGTATAGCCTTGGTAGGTTCCCAAAAGGTATTAGATTGTTGTCGATTATTGACGCGTCGTGAAGAATTCAGTATATAACCGAAGCCAAGCCAATATCAAAAGGCGGCCTGTTTCCCCGCTTTTTAATGTTCTCCCTCCTCCAATTCGTAGCTGCAGCATTCTACGTATCCAGCGTGGCTGCTTCGCCTGCGCTGCTGAAGCGTACATCTGGCGTTACCACAAATCCTGCTACTGCCAATGGACAGACCTTCGATTACATCGTCGTGGGTGGGGGATTGACGGGAACGACCGTTGCCTCACGCCTCTCTGAAAACCCAAACATCACGGTCCTGATGATCGAAGTGGGTGCAGATAATCGACAGGACTCTCGCGTCTACGACATCTACGAGTACGGTCAAGCATTCGGCACGGAATTGACCTGGTCTTGGCCTGCGGATCAAGGGAAATCTATCCTTGGGTACGTCCAGCCTACGATTTATCTGTACATTGAACTGTATTTGAACTATATGAATGTCATATTTCCAGTGGGAGAACATTAGGAGGAGGATGTAAGCAAGCCCTTCTCTATTCGCAATGTATCTTACCAAGAATGTTTGTTTATCAGCTTCTATCAACGGCATGGCCTATACCCGCGGCCTGAACGCGCAATACGATGCTTGGTCGAGTCTACTCGAAACGTCTGAAGCCAGCGTGGGGTGGAATTGGCAAGGACTCTGGACCTACATGAAGAAGGTCAGCTTTTTCTCTCTGTTCTGCCGCCTCACTTGGGATTAATTTACAACCCAAGTCGGAGACATTTTCCCCTCCCAATTCCGACCAAGCCGCAAAAGGTGCTCAATCGATCAGCTCTTACCACGGATTCTCGGGACCTGTTCAAGTGACATATCCCGATGCTATGTATGGTGGACCTCAACAAAGCGCTTTTGTGAATACGATCGTTGGGCTCACTGGAATCAATCACTACAAGGACTTGAATGGTGGAACACCGAACTGTGTTTCCATTACTCCACTCGTACGTGCTATTGTCTTTGAAATCTAATCAAAAGGCTGGTATTGATTCAACAATACCTGCTAGTCAATTAATTGGCATGACTCCGACCACCGATCCTCTGCTGCTACTGCGTATCTATCGCCAGTCGAAAGCCAGCGCACAAATTGGTTGACCCTTACTCAACATATGGTATAGTTGCACTTCATCGAGTTACTTCCTGATTACTTATATTCCCGACTTTCAAGGTCACCAGAATTAACTGGAACAACGGATCCATCCCGATTACCGCATCTGGCGTCAACTTCGCCCCTGCGGCTGGCGGCACTACGCGATACACTGCGTTTGCAAGACGTGAAGTTATTCTGGCTGCAGGCGCGATACAGGTGAGTCACAAAGCGGATTCACCCTTACATCACGAAGCCTAACTTCGTTTTTTTCTAGACTCCTGCACTGCTGCAGCTCTCAGGGATTGGTGATGCGGACGTTTTGGGTCCTCTGGGTGTTACTACCAAAATTGATCTAAAATCAGTAGGCAAGAATCTCCAGGAACAGGTTCGTACATGAGAGGTTTGCCTCGATACCACTGCCCTGATATACTATTCACTAGACCATGAGCAACATGGGCGCTGGAAGTAACGTCGACCCAGGAGGAAGTGGACCCACAGATGCCATTGCATACCCCAATCTCTACCAAGTATTCGGATCGGCCGCTAATGCTACTGCGAGCCGCATCCAGTCATCAATTGCAGCGTGGGCTGCGTCGCAAGCCTCCCCTGGAGTTTCGGCTGCGGCTCTGCAACAGATTTTCCAGGTCCAGGCGAACCTCATTACCAATAACAACGCACCTGTGGCCGAATTGTTCTTGGATATTGGATACCCTACGTGAGTGATCAATCGATCGTCCTTCAAGATGTATTCAATTCTGAATATTGATCTGTTGTATCGCGAATAGAAACTTGGGTGTGCTTGTCTGGAACCTGCTTCCTTTCAGTCGGGGAAATGTAGCGATCACCGTACGCCTTCGTTTTGATCATATCACGCTCGTCTCTAACAATAATACCCTCATTCCGTAGAATACTGATCCCTTCACGAAACCCAAGGTCACCGTAAACTACTTCAGCGTTCCTATAGATCTTGATATTCAAGTCGCCGCTGCGCGCCTAACTCGCAAGATCTTGACTACGGCTCCTATGAGGTATACCTCTCCTCAGATTCCGTAAGATTATAGCTATTGACATGTTCTCTCAGCTCTTTATCGACAGGTGAACAGATCCCAGGAGGTGCAGTCCCAGACAACGCCAGTCGGGGGACCGATGCTGCTTGGCAATCTTGGATCAAGAAGAACTTCGATTCCGTAGCTCATCCCGTTGGTACCGCTGCCATGATGAGGCGGAGCCTTGGAGGTTCGTGTCTTCTTTTCCTTGCGGCTCATACATTGCTGTATCATAATCTCACATACTGTTTACTAGGTGTGGTTGATGCTCAACTGAGGGTCTACGATACAACCAATCTGCGTGTTGTCGACGCGTCTATGATGCCGACGCAAGTCAGCGCCCATTTGTCGGCTACGCTATATGGTGTCGCGGAGAAGGCTGCGGACCTGATCAAAGCTTCTCAGTAAACCTATTTGCTGATATGGACAAGTTACATTCATTCTTTACTCATACCCAGACACACTCTTTCAAGGACAATGTTGACACTTCCCCACTCGAATTTAGCTCAATCGAAGTATATAGGAATTGAATATTTGCTACAAATTTGCTATAATAATATAATTGTATCATGATACAAGCAAGCCTACTCTATGTCACGATCTCTTTTCTAGCATTAGTAAGTATACACGGGGCGCGGTACCAAATAAATGTGTGATATTTATGTGGTACTTATGTAATGATTTATTTACATCACATTGCAGATATCTGACCTCAGTATATTCAGCAGATATTTGGTACAATTTAATACATAAAAATGGTCAATTTATCTGCTATATATGAGAAAGTTTATTTGGTAGAAACATTGCAAATAAAATGACACCCTTTATTTGGAGAATATTTACAAGTTGAGCAGATTGATTATTCGATAACATATTTACATGATGCACACAAAGAACATTTGAATAAACTGAGCAATATTATTTGGTAGGAGTATCTAGATAAATAAAGAGATATTATTTGGTAGTTATTTGGTAGCAGTTATGTGGTATCAGTATTAAATTTGCTGGGCCAAAAACGGCAAATTGTGAATTTGCCGTGCCAAAAATGGCAAATTGTGAATTTGCCGTGCCAAAAATGGCAAATTGTGAATTTGCCATGCAAAAACGGCAAATCGTGAATTTGCCAGAAGGGCAAATCTTGAATTTGCCTCGTCAAAGTGGCAAATCTGGAATTTGCTGCACGAAAACGGCAATTTGTGAATTTGCCTCATTAAAATGCACAGCAAATCTGGAATTTGCCACGCCAAAACGGCAAATTCATGATTTGCCGTTCAAGATTTGCCATTTTCACGCAGCAAATTCCAGATTTGCCGCTCTGCCGAGGCAAATTCAAGATTTGCCGTTCTGGTGCGGCAAATTCACGATTTGCCGTTTTCGTGTGGCAAATTCCAGATTTGCCATTCTGGCACGGCAAATTCCAGATTTGCCATTCTGACACGGCAAATTCCAGATTTGCCATTGTTGACGATGCGAGATGGTGGTGGTTGGAGGACAAGTTGTTATATTCCCTTGTACGCTCCTCGAGTGCTTATATACCCTACAGTGGCTACCTACTGAGTCAATATACTACATATGTTAAGTGATCGAGATATTAACTAAGTATAGAAGTTTATATAAGTGCTAGTGATCGAGAAGGCTGAGTATAGCGCTTCCCAACACTCCCCCTTACTCAGGCTTCTCCAGAATTCCCACTTCGTACGTAAGATCTTGATGAATGATGCGGGGCAAGCCTTTAGTGAAGAGATCCGCGAGGTTGTCCTCCGTCCGAATGTAGACCATATTTAGCGTACCGTTCTGTACGAGATCACGTAGGAAATGCAATGAGATATCAATGTGCTTGGTTCTCAAATAGAACTCTGGGTGATGCGCGATCGAAACGGCCGCTTGGTTGTCGGTGAATATGGTCGACGTCTTCGGTACATATAGTTCGAGTTCTTGGAATAGCGAGCGGTACCAAAGTACCTGCTTAGCGCAGTGCGTGGCAGCCGTATATTCCGCTTTGGCTGTGGACAGCGCTACCGTGTTCTGCTTCTTCGCGCTCCAGGCTACGGCGCCGCCAGCGAGGACGAAGACATATCCGCTAATCGATTTGCGGTCGGCGTCCGAAGCCCAGTCCGCGTCGCAATAAACGTTCAAGTCCTCCGTAAATTCTTCGGCGCTTAATCCTCCATAAGTAAGCGCGTACTCTCGCGTCCCTTTAAGGTAGCGAAAGATTCGCTTGACTGCGGTCCAATGCACCGGTTTGGGATCCTTCGTATACTGGGCGAGTTTCTGCGTAGCGTATGCGATGTCTGGCCGTGTACCGTGCGCTAGGTACATCAGCGAACCAATGAGCGTAGCGTAGCTCGCTGACATTTCGTTCTCCCTGTCCTCACCCGGAATTTCCATATCAAGCTTGACGTTCGGATCCATAGGCGTCGAAACCGGGTTGCAGTCTTGTAAACCAAACCTATTGAGGAGTTGGTCGATGTAGGCGGTTTGGGATAGGGAAATGGTTCGCCTGTCGAAGTCTTGAGTGACCTTCATGCCTAGGAGGTTTGACGGGCATCCTAGGGATTTGACTTCGTATTTACGACCCAGCTCCTCCCCGAATAGCTTGTTCTGGGCGCTTGAGCTTGCGATAGAAATAATGTCGTCCACCCAGACCAATATAATGTTGAACTCGCTGCCGTTGTAACGTTTATAGCAGCAGTAATCGCTCTTGAGTCTCGTAAAACCCAAAGCGCGCAGCGTCGCGTCGAAATCCTTATTCCAAACGTTCCCTGCCTGCTTCAATCCGTATAGCAAACGTATGAGACGGCATACACGGCCACTACCGCCTTCGAACCCGGGCGGCTGTATCATAAATATAATTTCCTGTAAATATCCGTTCAGATAGGCGCCCTTGACGTCTAGCTGAATCAAGTCCCATCCAAATATAGCCGCCAGCGCAAGAAGCGCTTGTAAGGTTTCGAAGCGCATGACGGGCGCGAACGTTCCATCATTGCTGTAGTCGACTCCAGGTTTCTGGGAAAAACCTTGAGCCACCAGGCGAGCCTTGAACTTCGCTACTCGCCCATTCGCGTCCCGTTTCTTGACGAATATCCACTTGCATCCTATAGGTTTTCGATCCTTCGGTAAGTCGACGAGTTCCCACGTTCCCATTTGATGAAGTATCTCTAACTCTTCGTCGACAGCTTTCTTCCACTCGTCTTTCTCGTATCCGGACAATGCCTCTTTGATGTTTGAAGGTACGTCTTCTCCTTGACTGAGAGCATCGTAAATTCACCGAATAACGAGTATTCGCCGCTTATACCAAATTGGGATTGGTTGACTTGCTTAGCGCGCGAAGATTCGGTTGGACGAGATGGATCTTGAGATAACGTGCTCGGGGAACTCAATCTAGATGAAGGGGTTCGTGATTGGGGGTTGTGCGCCTTCGAGTAGTCGATCCGTGTACGTTCGCGTAGTTGCCGTCCTTCCGTAATAATCTCCGTATTTTCTTCGGCCTTTATTTCCTTGGGAACTTCCGCGGGTGCTTGAATATTCTCTGCTTGGGTTTGAGCGTTCGAACTTGTTCCTGGCTCCCCCTCGGACGGCAAACCCGGCAATACGGTCATAATCTCCATCCCTCGTGGCTCCTCGTTCTCGTTGAAGGCGAAATTGCGTGAGACTTTGACTGAGCGGCGCTTAGGGTCGTAATAGCGCACCGCTTTAGTCGCATCGTCGAAACCCACAAATATCATCTTGTGTGACTTGGGGTGTAGTTTCGAACGGTTCATCGACTCGTCGAGGATCCACACGTCGCACCCAAACTCCCTGAGGTGCGACACATTCGGTTTGCGTCCATTCCAAGCTTCATACGGCGTGCGGCCCTTTAGCGCCCGTGTAGGCGCTCGGTTTCGAAGGTAATTTGCGTGCGAAACCGCTTCATCCCATAAGAAGTCTGGTAAATTCTTGGCAATTAGCATAGCGCGCGCTAATTCCAAGTGCGTACGGTTGAAGTGCTCGGCGACACCATTCTGAGACTGTGAGTAGGGTGCTGTCACCTGTATTTTGATGCCGCGCTCAGCCGCCCAAGACTTCGTTGCCGCATTGACTAACTCCTTGCCGTTATCAAAGCGCATCCATTTCGGGAACCTTCCAAACTTCCACTCGATCAACGCGCCGTGATCCTTAATCTTCTGCGTGGCCTCCGACTTGTCCTTCAAGAACTTGACGACACTATAGCGCATTGCGTCGTCCGTGAAGAAAAGATAGTACCTGAAGCCGCCAATCGACTTCACACCCGCCGGTCCCCACACATCTCCCATAAACCCTTCTCCCGCGATTTGCGATCGATGCTCGGCTTCTTTTGGGAATGGCCCACAAAGCGGGGTCACACCGGCTCATGTGATGTGATTCAGCGAACGCATACATGTAGCCATGTGACATGGATTCAGCGAATTCGCTGGGTCAGTGAATAACCCATTCCCAATTAGGATATACCTTATGTAGTCAAATGATATGATTGCGCGAATTTGCTGAATAGCTCTAGGGCCCGACCACAATTGTCCCAGCACCCGTCCAGCCGATTAGGCCAATTAAATCAATTATGAATTGAATCAATTGGAAGCAATAAGTATACAATAGAAATAAGTATAGGATTGATATTAACCATATTGACTGACCAACTATCCGGCCGGCCGGCCGACCGACCGGCTATGATAGCAATATTGATTCTATTGACCGACCGGCCGGTCGGCCGGGGCCTGTAGATATTTTTAAAATGCATTGTGAATAGGCGCCTGGGCGGCCGGGGCCAAGGGTAGCACGTTTGGACTGTATCTGAACTGCGTCGGGCCCGGAAATTTTCAAAATGTTAAATACATGTATTAGAATAATTTAGAGACTATTATTTGACTATTTGAATGTTTTAGAAATTCGTTGTAAATAGATACACGGGCCCGAGTGTATGTAGCACATCCAAACCGGGTCGGGCCCGACTATTTGTTGTGAATAGGCGCCCGGGCCCGAATGCATGTAATAATAAAAATCCAGGTATGGACGGCCGGCTTTTTGGGCATTTGAATGTTCTCCAATCATTGCCATAAAAGAGCATTTTGGCTGAGTGGTCACGATCGAAAGGCTGTGAGTTAACGCTGGTGGGTCGGTCTACGAAGTCAATAGTTCAATTCTTGCAACTGGCATTATTTATAATTACAGCAGGTGGGATGTATACTTTGAGTTGGATGGCAGGCCGGCATTTTGTCAATTTGCTTTTTAGCAGACCGGGTCCGAGAAATAAAAAACGGGGTTCGGACGGGCGGCTTTTTGTGCTCTAGATGCCCAAAATTTAGCAGTAATAGGCCGGGTCCGAGCAATAATGCCGGCCGGAAGCATAAAAAACCCGGGTCCGACCAGTTAAAAAATCCGAATGATGTGTGGCTGTGAGCCATGTGATGAGAAACTACCATATATGGATATAGAATAGTGGCACACTCCTCCTCCCCCCATACATAAAAATTATTTACTCCATCAGTTCTCCATGGATTCTTTTCATCTTTTTTCCATAATTCTACGTTCTTATAGTACTACAGTTTCTGAGCTTCGTACGTCTCTAACCACAATGTAGCAATTACTATAGCACTATCTTTGCATTTTAAACTATAAACAATGAATTATTGAAGCCTTTAAGGATGTGATTTGGAATTATAAATCAGTGGAAAGATATATAGCTGCTTGAACTTTATATTTCATAAGTAATGAAGGATGTACTGATATATACACACCCCAGGAAATAAAAGAGCACATATGAAGCTTATGATGACTGTTTAGCTTATATCATAGCCAATACATCGGGGAGACTCAATATAACAGCAGGGATTTGATGGTAAATACATTATCTATGTATCATTCAGCCACCACAAGTGAATCCGGTCACATATTGAGGTATAACAAGGAGAAACATGGCAGACATGCATAAACTGTGTATTATGAGTACTGACTTGCGAATAGGCGCCCTAAAATCGCGTACACCGGGAATTAGAAAGCGCTCACGAATACCTACAAAATGAGATACTCCGGAAAGAATTCGAGCCAGGGAATGGTGAGATATGTCTAAAGCAATGCCCAAAACATCTATGGACCATCAATTTAACAAGATCCTAACAGAGTTTATAACTTGGTATGATGCAATCCGATGTTTTGGGTATTGTTTTGAGCATATCTCACCATTCCCTCGCTCGAATGTTTTCCGGAGTATCTCATTCTGTAGGCATTCTTGAGGGCTTTCTAATCCCTGATTCACGCGATTTTAGAGCGCCTATTCGCAAGTCAGTACTCATAATACACAGTTTATGCATGTCTGCCATGTTTCTCCTTGTTATACCTCAATATGTGACGGATTCACTTATGGTGGCTGAATGATACATAGATAATGTATTTACCATCAAATCCCTGCTGTTATATTGAGTCTCCCCATGTATTGGCTATGATATAAGCTAAACAGTCATCATAAGCTTCATATGTGCTCTTTTATTTCCTGGGGTGTGTATGTATCAGTACATCCTTCATCTACTTATGAAATATAAAGTTCAAGCAACTATATATCCTCTCACCGTTCATAATTTCAAATAACATCCTTAAAGGCTTCAATAATTCATTGTTTATAGTTTAAAATGCAAAGATAGTGCTATAGTAATTGCTACATTGTGGTTAGAGACGTACGAAGCTCAGGAACTGTAGTACTATAAGAACGTAAATTATGGAAAAAAGATGAAAAGAATCCATGGAGAACTGATGGAGTAAATCAATTTTTATGTATGGGGGGAGGAGAAGTGTGCCACTATTCTATATCCATATATGGTAGTTTCTCATCACATGGCTCACAGCCACACATCATTCGGATTTTTTACTGGTCGGACCCGGTTTTTTTATGCTTCCGGCCGGCATTATTGCTCGACCTGGCCTATTACTGCTAAATTTTGGGCGCCTAGAGCACAAAAAGCCGCCCGTCCGAACCCGTTTTTTAATTTCTCGGACCCGGTCTGCTAAAAAGTAAATTGACAAAATGCCGGCCTGCCATCCAACTCAAAGTATACATCCCACCTGCTGTAATTATAAATAATGCCAGTTGCGAGAATTGAACTATTGACTTCGTAGACCGACCCACCAGCGTTAACTCACAGCCTTTCGATCGTGACCACTCAGCCAAAATGCTCTTTTATGCAATGATTGGAGAACATTCAAATGCCCAAAAAGCCGGCCGTCCATACCTGGATTTTTATTATTACACGCATTCGGGCCCGACCCGGTTTGGATGTGCTACATACACTCGGGCCCGTGTATCTATTTACAATGAATTTCTAAAACATTCAACTAGTCAAATAATAGTGTCTAAATTATTCTAATACATGTATTTAACATTTTGAAAATTTCCCGGGCCCGACGCGGTTCAGATACAGTCCAAATGTGCTACCCTCGGCCCCGGCCACCCGGGCGCCTATTCACAACACATTTTAAAAATATCTACAGGCCCCGGCCGACCGGCCGGTTGGTCATACAACCAATATTGCTATCGTAGTCGGTTGGTCGGCCGGCCGGCCAGATAGTTGGTCAGTCAATATGGTCAATATCAATCGTATACTTATTTCTATTGTATACTTATTGCTTCCAATTGATTCAATTCATAATTGCTTCAATTAGCCCAATCGGCCGGACGGGTGCTGGGAAATTTGTGGTGGGGCCCTAGGGCCATTCAGCGAATTCGCGCAATCATATCATTTGACTACATAAGCTATTTCCTAATTAAGAAATGGTTATTCACTGACCCAGCGAATTCGCTGAATCCATGTCACATGGCTACATGTATGCGTTCGCTGAATCACATCACATGGGCCGGTGTGACCCCGCTACCTGAATGGCCTATGAGCTTGTTTTGCCTGGATACAAGCTTCGCAGGTCGGTGACGGAATCGAAGTTTGATCGATCGACAATCCTTCGACGAGGTTCTCTCGATTCAGTTGCTGAAGTGATGTCATCGAGATGTGCCCGAACCTTCGATGCCATTGATCCCAGCTGAGCTTCTGCGGGGAAACAAGGTTAGACTTCTCGGTCTCCTGTAGCTGCGCGCGTGCCAATAATAGATATAGGCGGTTCGTCTTGATGCCCTTCCCAATCAACCTATTTTTGGCATCCCAGAGCATACAACCTCCATTGACGAACTTAATGTGCCCGCCGGCGTCATCAATCCGGCTCATCGACAATAAACAATTGGGCGCTTCTGGCACATGCAAGACGTCGCGCAGCTGATGACGTAAGGTCTTCCCATCCACGGCGAAATTAACTATAATCGTCCCTCGCCCCTTCGCAACTGCTGGACTCCCTAGACCCTGCACCGTCGAGTTTTGAAGTGACGTATACTCGACGAATGCTTCACGTGCCGTGCAGATGTGTGATGTCGTTCCGGAGTCTAGGAGCCAGTCGTACTTCGAGAATTCACGGGAATTTTCGATGGGCGCTACCGCCATGTATGACGCGTCGTTAAGGTTTGATGTGATCGAATCTTGAGCCTGATTAGCGCGTCCTGCCCGATTTGGCCCTTTACGACCCTTCGGTCCCTGGCCCTCGCGTCCTCCCCCTTTCGCCCAGCAGTCCTTCGTGATGTGACCCTTCTTGTGGCGGTTATAACAGTCCTTCTCGGCATTCTCCGATTTACGACCATTTTTATTGCTTCCTTGGGCTTGAAGTGACGTTGCGGCGTTCTGATTACCGGATTTGGCTTTCCGGCGCCTATCCTCCTCCAAGAGGACACCAATAAGCTCCTTTGACGACAGTTGGGGCTTATTGCCGCTTGACCCGAGGTACGAGGTCGTATACGTATCCCATGATTCCGGAAGCGACGTGATTAATATCATCATGAAATCTTCATCAGGGACTTTACTGCCCATCACGTGTAACTGCTCCTGCAATTCGCGCAGCTTCGAAATATGCTCTACCATATCGAATCCATCCTCCGCGACTGCCCTATACAGTGCGCGCCAAGTGGCCAACACTCCCAGCCGGCCCTTGGATTCCTTGATTGTGGTAAGCTGTTCCCACATCTCGCGTGCCGTCCCTGTGCCGCTGATGTGGACCATCTCGGTGTCCCCGATTGCTAGCTCGATTCGGCATCTCGCTTTCACATCCAGTTCGCGCCATCTCTTCTGGGCGGCAATCTCCTCCGGTGTTGGTTTCGAGGGGTCGGCTGATCCTGGTTCCTTCGCTCCCTCCGCGATATGGTCTACCAGTCCAAGGTCGGTCAATACCGCAAGCATACGACGCTTCCACGGCATCCAATTGTCGGCCTTCAGCATGGGCATGCGGTATGAACTGCTCGTGTACTCCTCGCTAGACATATTGCTGATTGATGCGCGCGCTTAATTAACTTTGATGTGAGATGCGACGGTTTCGTGACTTCGACTTTAGTGCACGGGCTCGGGGCCCATAACCTGTTGACGATGCGAGATGGTGGTGGTTGGAGGACAAGTTGTTATATTCCCTTGTACGCTCCTCGAGCGCTTATATACCCTACAGTGGCTACCTACTGAGTCAATATACTACATATGTTAAGTGATCGAGATATTAACTAAGTATAGAAGTTTATATAAGCGCTAGTGATCGAGAAGGCTGAGTATAGCGCTTCCCAACAGCCATTCTGGCACGGCAAATTCAAGATTTGCCATTCGGGTGTGGCAAATTCACAATTTGCTGTTTTTGGCCCAGCAAATTTAATACTGATACCACATAACTGCTACCAAATAACTACCAAATAATATCTCTTTATTTATCTAGATACTCCTACCAAATAATATCTCTTTATTTATCTAGATACTCCTACCAAATAATATTGCTCAGTTTATTCAAATGTTCTTTGTATGCATCATGTAAATATGTTATCGAATAATCAATCTGCTCAACTTGTAAATATTCTCCAAATAAAGGGTGTCATTTTATTTGCAATGTTTCTACCAAATAAACTTTCTCATATATAGCAGATAAATTGAACATTTTTATGTATTAAATTGTACCAGATATCTTCTAAATATATTGAGGTCAGATATCTGCAATGTGATGTAAATAAATCATTAAATAAGCACCAGATAAATACCACACATTTATTTGGTACTGCGTCCTGTGATAGCGCTTCGATAGTGCTCTTGCAGCGCACAGGCAATGATACGCGCCCATTACGAACACGCGATAATAACTATTTACGCGTATGTACTTTGCAGTGATTGTATTTATAGTTTCTATTTTAGGAATATACTTGGTTTTTTCCGCCCTGAGGCCTGAGTCCAAGTGAAAACCGGTTCTGCGATCTTCTGCCAAGGAGTTCAATTTCGGCGCAGAGCTGACCTGTGCTGAGTCGGTTCCGAGTTGGTCCGTGTGCTAGGAAATAGCCTTTGGCCATTTCTGCGCTGTTCTGCGCTGTCCTGCGGCATTCTGGGATTCAGCCGGCGCATCAAGTTGCTGAGGCAAAAATAGAATTTTGCGTCGAAGTCCAAAGCTACTACTTGCCTTCTTGTTGCCCATAGATCTGTAGCGCCCTTCCTCTCGTCCCCCTTCTGTGGTGAAAAGTCTTTGGGGAAGTCCAAACTCCGCTACGTTGGGGAGAATAATACAGGTAAGTATCCTGTCCGTCCGTCTCTCTCTCCCACCACCATCCTCCCTCCCTTTACCACCCTCTCTTCCTCCCATTCTCTCTCTAGCCCTGTACCTCAAGACTATAGCCAAAATCTGCAGGGGCTTTTTACGGTGACGGAACACTCGCGATCCTAGATCACTGGAGGATTTTGACCCGGAAGTGAGATAGCTTTTGGGTGACACTTGCTGTGTATGCACTTCACAGGTGGGCTTCCAGATCGCTTGTTATATCAGGTCGATGAAATTAACAGTTTTCATGATACGGAATCTCCAGACAGTCGCGCCGGCGCTCCAATGCTTTCGTCAACGCCGACCGTGGCCAAATGTACGTTTTCACTGAGTATATGCGCATAGACCTGCTAACTGTTGCTCCGACAGTCGTATCACATAGTTATGGAAATACCGCTATTATTATGTTGGCACTCAGTTGAGTACACTGTTTGGTTGATTTTTTCCATTCCCTGTACTTAAACTACTGTTGTATGTAGCATATTATATGCGTTACCGCGGGCGCAACTTCTCTGGACGAGCACATTGCCGGACCTAAATCATAGTAAATGCTATTTTGGGTGCTGTATTCCGTTATCTTATCTTATCGTCTCCATGTTTCCTACACGACAGTGCACGTGTCCTGGCGTCAGAATTCCGTCCGTTTAGGACTTCCAGACAGGCACGACATGGACAAACTATTCCTTCTTCCCAATTCTCGTGTTCCCCGATATCTCGAGTCTTGATAACAGGCAAGCTGAAGTCTTTTCATTTTAGCTCCCTCCAAAAACCAGTCCAGGAGGACGCCTGTTTCATTCATTCATCCAAGCTCTCGGCCAACCTGCCTTGGAGTAACCCATAACCCAACATGATGAAAACATTCTCGCACTCGCTGCTTCCGCAGCCTCCTAGTTTCGTGAAGAAAAAGTCCTATGACTTTCATGAAGTTCTAGGCAATGGGTCCTTTGGCAAGGTCGTGGTACGTCCGGCGATCATCGAGAAGCGTCTGCGAGACCTGAATTAACTTCCCCTGCTGTCGCTCTTGCCCCTCATGAATGCGCACCTTTCATAGAAGGCCACATGGCACGTCCCGGTTGATCAGGTCAAAACGGCCGAGAGAGGTGCAGTAGCAGAGCTTGAGGCCAGCTTATCTACAAAGAAGGGGACTTCCAGGCCGCCTTCTCCAAACCCAGGAGACCGGTCGCCCAGTGGCATTACGAAGGAAGTGGCGTTGAAGATCATTCCGAAGAAGAAGGTCAAAGGGAATGAAGAGAGCGTGTGGGGCGAGATGGATGTTTTGAAGGGACTTGACCATCCAAACATCGTGCGTTATGTTGAGCTTTCCAACCCGAATCGGTATTCAAAAAATCTCAGGTCAAATTCTACGAATGGTTTGAGACCAGGTCCAAGTATTACCTATCCTTCGAGCTTGCAGTTGGAGGGGAATTATTTGAACGGATTCTCAAGAAGGGGAAGTTCACAGAAAAAGATGCGGTCTCCGTTATCAGGTACGTGTCCAAACAAACACGCTCGGTCTGTTTGCGTCCTAAATGAGACATGAAGGTCTACACTTGAAGGTGTTCGCTACCTGCATGAACATGATATTGTACATCGGGATCTAAAGTATGTATATACTCGGCTTTTGACTTTATGAAATCACTCATTGTTCGATAGGCCCGAAAATATATTATACCGCACGAGAGCTGAGAATAGCGACATTGTTATTGTGGATTTCGGAATGTCCGTCTTCCTCCTACTTCCGCATTTTGTTCGTTAAAGCCTGTCTTCAGCTCCAAACACCTACATTTCCCTGAAGAACAGTTGCACTCACTTGCAGGCAGCTTGGGATACATTGCCCCTGAAGTTCTCTTGAAAGAAGGCCATGGCAAGCCCGTCGACATCTGGTCCATCGGGTATGTCTACAGTGTTTCCCTTAACATTACATCGACATCACTGACTTGGATATCATAGTATCATAACTTACGTCCTCCTATGTGGATACTCCCCATTCCGATCAGAAGATACCAAAGTGCTGATCCAAGAAACAACTGCCGCGAAAGTCGTGTTTCACGAAAAATATTGGAAGAACGTGTCCGCTGAGGGTAAGCCAACTAAAATACACACTTGCCCCGTATTGATTCACGACGTTTCCAGCGAAGAATTTTATCACGACTCTCTTGAACCCGGATCCCTGTCAACGACCTACAGCAACAGAGTCTCTCGCCCATCCTGTATGTTTCCAAGTTCGACATATGTTGATCCTTTGCTGATGCTGGGCTTTTCAGTGGTTAACAACCCACGATCCTTCCGCGGAACACGACCTTTCCACCGGCCTGCGCGAGCACTTCGACCCGAAAGCGCGGTGGCGCACGGCCATTGCGTCTGCGCGCGCGGTGCATCGCCTGAACAGCGGCAGCCGGAGCCCGAGTAGCAAGTCGTCTACCAGCGCCGGCTGGAATAATGTGGATTCTTCAGATGAGGAGCCGGTGCCGCCGATACCAGCTCAGGCGCCCCCGCCTCAACACGATCCAGGCTCGAATGAGTTTGTGAACGTCATTGCGCCGGAGGAGCCCAAATTGCAGAAAGCAGATCCACCGTCGAACGACCAGCCATCTGCGGCCCCCCAAGTCCATGTAGCGCAACGCGATGACTGCGAAGAAGTGGCCTCTCCCAAGGAGATCGCCGTCAACCCACCTGACGCCAGTTCCAAAGCTGTGTTCACAGATGCTGCAGTCTTCCAAGAAGAGCCGCAATCGACTGTCGATGAATCCGCAATAGACCATGACGGACCTCGCATGCCTGGGTCATATGACTGGGCTCCGAATGCCGCTAGGCCTCATCACCCTAACGTCCTCGCGCACTCGTGGATGGATCTATTCAGGAATCTACGTTTGAAGTAGTGAGAGATCTTTTTATTTTTTATTGATCTATTTAAATTCCGTATTCCAACCTCGGCTTTCTTTCTTTTCTCCCTTCGCAGTTTACCACCTACTTCTGCCATAGCAGGTTTATTTCCCCGAAGTTGATAAACGAAACTTTATCTGCACTGACCACAGTTTTTTTCTGGCTTCCCGTTCCGTGCGCTAGATGTACGACTGTTTTTCAGATATTGGTTCGTCTCGACCTCCCTTCGCCGTGATTCTCTCTCCTTCAGCATTTGTTCTGTATCTTCTTGTATACATATATTGCTGTATAATTGTCATGATATTTTTTATTCTATATGTTGGCAACTTTGGACAATATCCGTTAATGGTAGCACCACCCCATGAGATAGGTATTTCTATGATCGTGGACAACGGCCAGTGGCTGTACCGATAGTGGCACATACAGATCATGCAAGTTGCGCGTCGATCACGTCCTATCGCGACATATTAGCGCATTCCTCGAGAAACCTATGTCAAGCTACGATAATGGCTCGTCCTCCCAAATCCCACCATGACCCAGGCTTCTGCTCTATACGGCCATCGCGCCCAGATGTCGACCCCTATTCCTAGAAGAATTCTCGTCATCGGTGGAGGACCGACTGGATTGGTATCTCTCCGGAATATGATAGAGCGAGGGAGATTCGAGCACGTCTCGCTATATGAACGGCGGGATAATGTAGGAGTGTATGGTATGTGGTGTCCTTCAAGTTGTTGGGAATCGATGTCATTTTACCATGCCTGCAGGTATTTCGAAGAAAGCAAGCAACTTGAATCCGACAATGGCCTCCAACCTCGATGGCCATCTCCCGCATACGAAGGCCTGATAGGCAACGTCCTCCCAGAGTTCCTCAGTTACTCAGAGTTCCCTTTTCCCGAACCGCCGTCGACCCCAGAGCAGCCGTTTCCAACGCTCACAGAGACTCACCAATATCTGCAAGCGTTCGCAAAGCCATACCTAGAATCCGGTGCTATCAAACTAGACAGAGAGGTGGTATCCGTTGTGGAACTACAGGATGGGCAAGGCTGGAGCGTGATATCCAGAGATTGGACTGAAAACGGCAGGGAAATTGAAGAGCTATGGGATGCGGTGGTGGTTGCTGTTGGATGGTACGACAACCCCCTCTGGCCGGAGACGGACGGCCTCGAAGAGCTGAAGGCCCTGGGACTGGCGAAACACGCGAAATGGTGGCGTGGTCCTCAATCGTACGAAGGAAAGGTGGGTTGTCTACGTTGATCAGAAGCGCCTTCAAGTTGCTTGAACTTACAAGATGTATAGAAAATTCTCGTTGTGGGCAACGCGAATTCAGCCAACGACATTGCAGCGCAGCTAGCGCCGATTTCTGATGGTCCTGTGTACCAGAGTATCCGACGTCCAGCCTTGCCCACGTTTCCAAGCCTTGCCAACGAAAAAATTCGGATGGTCGCTCCTGTCTCTAGATACACCCTGAAGCGGACTGCGGCTGACGATGGCTACAAGATCGATGCACAGCTTACGGACGGCACGACACTCTCTGACCTGGACTCGGTGCAGATCGGGACGGGATATCGTCCCCTCCCCAAGTTCATACGTGTTCTCGATCCTTCTTCTGGGTCGGAAGAACGCAAACCTGTTCCCATCCTCGACGAAAACACGTACCCGCACCGCATACCCGCACTGCACCGTCTGATCATGTACGCGCACAACCCGTCGCTCGGGTTCATCGGCGCCCCGCTCGCATTCACGCCCTTCACCATCGCCGATATCGCGAGCACCTGGCTTGCGCTCGCGTGGCGCGGAGAGACGGCGTACCCTGACACCCCTGAGGGCCGCCTCGTGTTCGAGAAAGAGCGGCTGGCGGCCATCGAGGGTTGGCGCCGGGGACTGGACAATCCGTCTTCGCTGTGGGTGTACAGCGTGTTGGGACCGTCGGAGCAGGAGTATGCGTACGGGTTGAGGAGGGATATCGTGCAAGCGCGGCCAGCGCTTGATAAAGCTTTGCCCGTTTGGAGTGATGAGAGGACCAAGATTCGAGATGCTATGTATCGGACAAAGTTTGAGGCCCTGCAATACGCCAAACGCCAGAGGGACCGCACTGGGTCGGAAACTGCCACTGGTAGTCAGTAAGACACAGTTGACGACCTAACGAGAACTTACGCACTATGGTGGATATGTAGAGAAATTAGAATAGATCTAAGAGGCCTCGAACTTCGAATATACATACATGTATCTGTGGATAACTATGCGTGATAAATACAGAGTATGGGTAGATGGGTATCAATGACATGATATGAGAAGATATGAAAGGAATAATAAGGAGACACGTCAACTCTATGAGGGTACACACGACATGAAATGGATAGACGCTTCACAGGTATTGTACATCAGGGAAATTTCTCCATAGAACACACAGTTTCGAGGGATGGGTGTACTTGGCGCCCACGTCCAAAATCCGCAGAGCATGGAAAGCATGCTCTGACGAAATGCCGTACTCGGAGATCATATCAACAAAGCGATTTCCGCCGCTGCCACCCGCGGGCTTGATCTTCAGGTGTTTGAGATTTTCCATGCAACCCAGAAAGCGAAGGAGGTCCGGCGACAGAATAGACGCGGGGATGATCAGTTTCTGAATTCGGTCTCGGAGCTCGTTTAGCCCCAAGACGATTGCGAGTCCAAGCTGGGAGCGCATTGGAGATGTCGCCAGTACAAGCTCGAGTTGGATTAAGCCGAGATGTTCTTCAAGCGCTACCGGGATCGATAAATATGCCATAAAGTCGATGGGAAGGATCAGAGATTGGAGAGTGTCAAAACCTTCTAGCAGGATTCTAATTGCTTCGACAATTCCACCAAGGTGGGCACGTCCTCTACGATGCGGCGGATACAGGAGGATCATCTTCCGAATGTCCGGAAAAGACAGTATCTTTGTGTTAATCATTTCAAGAAGCTCATAGGAGTGAATGGTCACCGTGGAGAAGGGAGGGTGCGGTTCGCCAACTTGATTTTTTTGGGTGACGATTGCTTGAAACTGAGGAACGCCATCCTGATAATCTATGATTTTGTATTTTCGGGGCGCCATGCTTTCGTGGTACCCTGTTTCCTCTGCGTCTTTGATCTGGAGCCAATGCAAATGTTCGTTATGATATTCGAGCGGCAGAAGCTCTGGATACAAAGGAGGATATAGGACTATGCCCATGAACACGTCTCATTATTATAGAAGACAACAATAAACATAAGTTAATTGTACTTACTCGTCATTTCTGGTGGGAAGGAACGAGAAACGATCCAGACGAATGAGAGAGGGAAAGAAACATAGAGGGCGCGAGATAGCAAAATAGAGCGCTTATTTTAATCATAACTCAACGTTAGGTTATAAACAAAGAACGAGTGTTCCATTGAGTGAAAATTTTCTCTTCATCTTGACTCACCGAACAGCGAATTAGGTTTGTCGACGCACTCACTGAGGCAGTGGATCGTGCAACCAAGCAATGGATCGGCCCTACATAGAAAGGTGAGGTACATGGCCACATCCAAGCAGGATTCCCTGATACCGGCGGGAAGTGCCAGTCGGCGCCGAAAATGTGCATGAGAATTA
Organism: Pholiota molesta; assembly: GCA_014925825.1. Lineage (NCBI taxonomy): Eukaryota > Fungi > Basidiomycota > Agaricomycetes > Agaricales > Strophariaceae > Pholiota > Pholiota molesta. The sequence continues at coordinate 41,179 of JACGCK010000110.1, forward strand.
ATTGCAGCTGATAAGGGATGAAGAATGGAGACTCGAGGCAGAACGGGAGAGTCGTTCAGATTGAGAATTAGCTGACCTCGCTTCGCGCAGTTTCTGGGAATACTTCTAGTCATCTTTGCACCTTCTATTCGAACGTCTTGGATGGATACAAACGATTGCCGTCGCCGATTACTGATGGAAATTAAACCGGTGACCGCCACAGTGCCAGTGGTGTCAATGACTGTTTTGGAATGCAGAATAATCACATTCAGAGGGCATCGATAGATGTAGATAGATAATATCACTCAGTAGTTACGATGGACTACATGTGCATGGATGTACATACATAAGTTCAATAGATCCATGGCAAAACCTTCGAGAACGATTGTCCAATGGCGTCTGAGGTGATAATCCTACTTTGGATGGGTCAGATTTGAGGAAGAGTGAATGCCGTAGGTATACGGTGCTTTCCGAGCACAATTTTTCTTGACCCTCTATCTTTCGGACCTTCAGGCCCTCATAGGCCCCAGGGCTCAAGCTCTCAAGCCAGTGATCACTGAAGTGGTAATGGTTGGGTAATGGCAGGAGCGAAGTTCAACGGAACATTCGGCACTTGCCATATCTCCATCACTGGCATCCATCAACTTGAAACGTCGATCTATTCTTCGTTCAAACCCTGATTTCCTTGATGAGGCTTCTTCCTCGGATTGCTATAGATTGTTAATGGCAGACTCGTTACGTTAGTTCTAGCTGTTCAGAACACACGCATTCGCCCAATGCAAAGGTATCGAAAATGCGAGAAAATTATGACGGTCATCGAGTCATCGACTGCGTAATCACAGATTGTCTGCAATCACCTGTATCTAATGATGCCCTTTGAATATTTTGAATTTGCAAAGTACGCGACGCGGTTTTCGATACTGGAAGGTACTAGATATAGTGTTTGAATGGAAAAGCCAGTTTCACCATTGACCATACAATATGTTAAATACACTAGAGCCGCTCTCCCTCGACCAAGAGCATGGTTTGCAAAAGCTCTGAAAACAATAAAGCTTTCGAAGTTTCCTTTCCATTTGCTGGATTCGACTTGACATCAACTGATGTCAATTCAAGTATCCAGCAAAGGGTTAAGAAACTTTCGTAAAGAAAGAATCCCCCGACGACGCAAGCCAATAGTGCAGCGGCAAGGTCATCGCGTCCAAGGGGTGCAAGCAGAGCCCAAGGAGCTGGGGCGGCAAAAATAAGATAACCAGGAATGGAGGCGGTGCCTCCATAATAGTGGTTAAACTATTAAGAACTAGACTCGATGCCAGTCTACAGGGTAGATTATCACATATGTAGAGTTGGGCAAAAATGATGGATGACAAAGAATCTCCCAATTCGTATGCGTGGGTTCGGGATAAACTACCCTGTAGACTGGTAGGGAATAACCGCGAATTCTCGCGAGAGATTTCAAACCCCGTCTGAACGACCTAGAAAGGCAAGCAATGTCACTTACCTCAAATACCTGTTCTTTTCCAACACGAGTTATCGTGTCTTGACAGACAGCTACTGTTGACAACTTGCTGCTGTTGGCCTAGAAATATTATGATGATTTATCCATGATGTGCGAATGTTTGAGCAAGTTGATAATGACTGACCTGGTCAATCATAAGAGCAGACAGCGGGGATACTGTAATGCCCATGTCGGTATCATTGAGAAGCAAAGGGAGGGAGAAACAGAGTGTTTTTCCACACCCCGTCCCAACGTCTAGGATAACATCTCTCCCACAGAGTATAGCTTGAGCAGCTTCAAGCTGCCATCGGAATGGGCGCTTACCCAAGATCTCCTCGGCTTTTTGTGCAAGAGCAACCAAATCGACCTCGGCTTCGGTGTATATCTTCACTTTAGGTTCGTCAGGCTGCGAAGACATGGAGAATGTGTTCAAGGAGGGATATTCTGTGTCGCAGCAGTTACATTTTTACGGAGGCGGATGTAAATTTGCTGTGGAGCCTATAATCTACTGACTCTCAAGTTGGTTGCTCATCCATCTGAATGATTCTTCTAAAAGTCCATTGCATTTATATCAAGTACAGTAGAAAGGTCATATTCCGAATGGTTTGGGAAGAATACAGAGCATAGAGAAGGTAACAGAGACGAGCGATGTCGCAGAGAAAGGGGCATTTCTTATTTGGGACGTTCAGGCGGGGTTTGAAAAGTCGGAGGCTTTATTACGGTTATTCCGTACCAGACGTTATGGTCCATATTCCTCCTGATGGCGTAGCCAGAATGGGTTGGCTGCTTCACAGCCACAATATGCCCATAACTCTGGGTCGAGACTAATTAAGAACAGATACTACACTTGATCTAAGCCAAAAGGCCAGAGTGGTGAAGAAACAGGAGGGTGCGGGAAGGCGTGGTTTATATAGGTTTTGAGCAAAACGCACGGACCAGGTACGCTAGTGCGCTTGTTAGGCGCACGTGATGGAACGCGCGAGTCATGGTGCGTGGTGCGCGTCCACGTCTGACTCGGACGTCTGTCCACATACGCGTGGTACGCGTGCAACAACTGGTTGGAACAAGGTTGGAAGCGCGCACTTGCACCAAACTTGCGCGGCGCTTGCTCTAAGTCTCTATCTCATTGCGGGGTACATATGTGTCAGGTACATAAATTCTGAGTAAAATCAATGTGAACTATAAGATCGATCCTAGATTTCGCCGATATCCTCATTCCATTCCTAAAGATAAACCAAAGCGTCAGTATTCAGCGTTTCCTCACCATCAACAATCCTTCCTAAATTTCATCCCGAGCAAATCAATTACAAGAACTCACCTCAGGCTTCTCCTCGATGAACTTTCGCATCATCGCTTTACATTCTTCGTTGTCCACCACGATCACCTCGACACCCTGGCTCCGCAGGTACGCTACCCCGCCTGCCAGAGTCTGATCTTCGCCAACAACAACGCGTGGGATGCGGTATAGCAGGATTGCCCCAGTGCACATGCTGCACGGACTATGTACATCGGGCGGATTGAGGAGGTGCAGGTGCGGACGCGCGCGTAGTAAAAGCGAATATAAACGATCGCGTTTCAATCGCGCGTCCGATCAGCGTAAATGACCCACCTTAGGGTAGTATACTGGTCACCGTCCCATTCAATTCATCAGACACGGCAATACAAAACGCGCAGTAAACCGCGAAGAAGAGGCTCACCAGCGTCGTCTGGCGATACACCGCCCCGTGCAGACGGCCCGCGTTCTCCAGCGCGGACATCTCCCCGTGCAGGATCGCGGAGCCCTTCTGCAGGCGCGCGTTGTGCCCCGCGCCCAGAACCGTGTAGCGCTCCTTCTTCGTTTCTGGCTCCGTGGACGACTGCGAAGCGGGCGCGGGCAGGAGGATGGCGGCGCCGATGGGGATGCCGCCCTGGGAGGCGCTGGTTTGCGCCTGCGCGATGGCGAGACGCAGGCCGCGGGCGTCGATTTCTGCCCAATCGATGGCGGCGGTCGCTGGGGTGGTGCTGCCCGCAGATAAGGACATGATGGTTGTGGTTTGAAATGCCAATTGGAAATATTGAGGGTGTTGATCAGAAGATAAGTGTATAGCCTGGGAGCGAATTCGAAGATAATAATTATCATGATGCTTGACCTCACTGTCAGAGCCCATATTATTGCTTCAATAGCCTGATAGTCATCGGTCAATAGTATCTCCTCTGTGGTTTTCAGTGAAAAGTTTACATATTGGAAAAAAAAATATGCAGGTCTTTGGCAGGTCTTGTGCAGGTCAAATCAGGGGTGGGAAATTGAAATGGTTGTTGATTTTTAGCTTTGCTACGACGTACTCTACAACTCTCTTGTTCCTTTCCTGCTATGTACTTCCTCACGACTTGATTGTCTGGCAATTCGCTAGTCGTATTCTCCAATATCTGGCTAGCGACTATAATATGAAGGAAATGTATGAAGGAAACGAGCGTTTACTCGACATAACACCAAGCTGTGACACAAATGAGTATATGGAGGCCACAAGGAATTAATGGTCTGCTCGTGAAATCAAGTGGCATACGACAGTGTGTATACGTATTGCCTGACATGTCTAGGAAGAAAGACTGAAAAACGGTCGTGAATGTGTTCTTATTGCTCTCGAGATCTCTGAAAAAGCCTGCCGTTCAACATGGAAGTAAGTGGTCCATATTGCGGTATTCGTAACCCGACTTTCACTTCCTTCCAGCGAAACTCTGAATATGCTTTGAAGACTTTGCATCACTCATCTAGTCGAGGCACGAGGCGCCAATCGTTACTATAAATACGTTGACGTGACCTATCTTAAAGTTTCAGCAACATCATCAAACATCATCATGTCTCCAGCTTGGCCAGCAACCATTTACGCCTCTTGATGTGAATATTGGTGAGACTGGAATAAGATAGTGTGGACGCAGTGTGGTAGCGTCGCATCAGGTCGCATCAGTCGTCTCGCGGAGTCGCCTGGGGGGTGTTGGCGCGTAGCAACGCGAGATGTGGGCTCTGCACCTGGGGATATTTACGCACACCAATGCCGAACGAGGCCTTTCCTCTCATTTCCCTTCCTTTTGGCGGTCTTGTCACTTGCTTTCTGAGGCTTTTTCGTTCTTGTCTCTCTTTACCCTTCGTTCTTTTTTTTTTCTCGGCCCAGGCTGGCCATTTCCCACAATATTTATAAACTCGACATCTCCTGCCAGCCATGTTTTCACCAATTCTGCTCCTGACACCGTTCTTTATCGCATCCACATTAGCGGCCAACGATTGGTCGACCCCATGCCATTCCGGCGTATGCGAATATGGTACGCATACCCCTCTCAATTCCACCTTCGATTGTAATTAATTGTGTCCTGTTTAGACCTACCCGCAACAAACAGCTCTGCATCTGGGACGCTCAAAATTGTACGCTCCCGCACATCTCCGCATCCATAGCAATTGACATCCTATTCCTATCGTGCATCAGTGGTCCTCCAACACTGCCGCGATATCAGATATCACACCTGCCGCAGGTTGGACAATCCTGGGATGCGCGCCAGACATGCTGGAGCAAGAAATCCGCCTGGTGTGCACGGGTGGCGGCAATTGCGCGCATCTGTATAGCGATAGCGAGACGGGCGCGGTGGGGAAGGTTATCAGGCTTCCCGAGAATGTGCGTCCTATGTCCTTTCCGGGGGCGTCATGTCAAAGCTGACAGCATCTCATTCTTTGGGGAATGTAGTGTGGAAAGGGGCCATTTGCTGTTGTCACTAACATGTACGAGTCCCCAGACCAATCATTACCTGCGTCGCTGTCCCGAAGAGCAACTGGAATTAACGCGACGGTGCAGGGGCTCTCGATTTCGACAAAGTTCTCTGGTGTCGGTACTCCGTGAGTTATCCAGCCGCCCTCGCTATCTCGTGGTTCTGATACAATGTAATTTGTATGAAGATCGACCGGCCCCGTAAATTTTGCGATCCGGGCGGCAAACGTCCCTGGAGCGGGAGGAGACTTGGCCATCCCTACACAACCGCAAAGGAGGGCGACCAGTCGAGCGTTCCGGTTCCCTCGTGGGGTGGCTGCTTTCGTCGAAGGGGCTGTGAAAGGTAAATCTAAAATTCAAAATTAATTGTCATATCGAAGTGGATATATCAGAATTTATCGTTCCCTGTAGATGTCACCTCCCTCAACGACTTCAATGTGAACAAGAGCACTACCCTCCCACCGTTTGACCTCGACAAGCCCTTTAACCTCGTGGACCAAAGCGTCTCCTGCCCGCCTGTAAAAGCCACTGTGAAGATCGACGTCGACGCCAAGGCGCATGCGGTGGCCTCCATCGGCCTCGCGGCGAGCGGGACAATTCTGCCCCCAACGTGGAGAGCTTCGCGGTGATTGTTGGTAGGCGCTATTTTCTTCTTTTCTTGACGTCCTCTGGATGTGACGCGGAAAACGAAAAACTGACATGCATTGCCCGTTGTAGGTTTGAATGCTGAGATTGATGGGAGCGTGACGATGTCGGCGGATGCATCGGGTACCCTCGATTCCGGGAAGATAACGTTGTTTGAAGTAGGCGTGCCAGGGCTCGACTTTCCTGGGTTCGTTTTATTATATTCCTGCTCACTATGACTGAGATCGACGTTCAAATCAATTCCCTCCGTTTAGAATTCTCACCATCGGCCCGTCGTTCAAAGTCGAGGGTCAAGCCACGGCCACACTCGACGTTGGTGTCGAGCTTACAGTGGGTCTGAGCTACAGCATCAATGGCGCGCAACTCGTGTTCCCGCCCAACAGCGGCACCAATCAGAGCAAGGGCGCGTTTAACATCGGCGATACACGTAGGTTTCTACTGCTTCTCTTCACCTTTTCAGCTCAGTTTCCTTACTTCCCTCTGTAGCCTTGAAGCTCTCCGCAACCCCCAGCGCAAGCGCCACGGGCACTCTCGCAGCGCATCTCATCCCATCGCTGAACCTGGGACTCTCTGCACTTGGAGACACCGTATCTGCGACAGTGTTTCTCGAACTCGATGCCAGCGCATCGCTGACGCTGAGCGCACAGGCGCAGGTAAACGCGAGCACGACGGTCGGGCGACGGGCGCTGAGGTACTCGAGGGATGTCGAGAATGTGAAGGCACGCCAATCTGACGGCGGCATGGACGACGCATCCAGCGATGCCGATGATGCCTCTTCCGATGATGCTGATGAATACTCCGATGCTGATCCCTTCGACTGGGATGCTGCTTACGCCTCCGGTGCTAACGCTGGCAGCGACGCTGCTACCTCTACAGCTGACGCCTCCAACAACGCTACTTCAACTAATTCCGCCACCGATGCCACTATGACCGACGCCGCCACCGATGCCTCTACCGCTAATTACACTGCAGATACCACTATGACCGCCACAATTGCAAGCCTCACTGCTAGCGCAAGTACTGCTAGTGAAAGCCCGAAGGCACTGGGTGCTTCTACTTCAGCGAGTACGTCGTTTGGAGGGTGTGTTGAGATTGATGCGAACTTGGACGTCAACGCCGGAGCAACTGGAAGCTTTTTCGGTCTGTTCGACGCGACGACAAAAGTCGATCTGTTCCAAAAGAAATTCGAAATATTCAAAGTGAGCTTGATGTGTCTACGGCTCCCCGCTATCTTCTGCAGCAGCTAACATTCGCAATTAGAAATGCTTTGGTTCCCAGCCTACAAGGCGATCTTTACCAAATGCCGCTCGTCGCGAATTGCTCTCTACTTTACCTCGTACACGCTCATTATTAACATCTGCACCCCAAAGACGTGCATTTTCTCTACAATGCCCATCAGCAGATGAAAACTCAAATGGGGGACAGCAGAGTCTTGTCAATGAGACAGTTGCCGCTTCGTCGTAAGTTTGAGTACCTCATGATAAGTTTTTTTACTCAATTTGAACGTTCCTATAGAATTCAGTGAAGGGGAAAACGTTGTTGAAGTGCTCATGGGAGACTTGAATGTACCCTGCGATATTCCCAAAGTCGCTGTATATACCTCATTTTTTCTTCCGGAAATCGTATAAATTCATGGGTTTGCTTTGGGACACTGGACAGTGAAAACATTCATGCTGAACTAAATCGCAATCTTAAAGAACTGTTCCTTGCTTCAATTATATCTGCCAACAGCCTCATAAATCAGGTTGATGTGCCTCGATGTCCCAGGGTACGTCTACTGGTTCTTGCTTCCACTTCTATAGCTTAGTCAAGGCTTGACATCGTGGTTAACTGCATAGAGTCCCCTTTCGAAACGGTCTATTATAGCCGTTCCTGTCCAACTTGGTCGTATGTGCCCACATCTCGCCAGCTTCGTTCTAAACATGATGCATGATGGCTAATCGTCTCTTTCTGGTCGTCCTGAGCCCCAATCCGCCATCTTCTCCAGCCTTTCCTTGAACCAGCGATAATTTCTCGGGACCTCTTTGGCCTTCCACAATGGCTCTAAGCCCAAGAAAACGTCGAGCTGATTTGGAGAGCTAGGAGCGCGTTGGGAACGCGGGTGGCGGATATGCTAAAGGTCCTTGATCTCGCTGTCAGTGGCGAAAGCTTCCAAGGAATGAATTTCTTTGCATCGGAACTTGAGACTAGCATGTGGTCAGGACAGAAAAGACTCATTCAGGAATACTTTGCGATCGATACGAGCCTATCCCCCAAACGACGTTTACTATGGAGGCTGGGAGCGGTATCAGATGAGCCGAAAAATGTTATAATTTAAAGCATGCTTGTTGAAATGAAACCTTCTGGCTAAAATCACCCAGGGAGCGCATTATGCGCTGCTGGACCTGCCCGACAGGCAGAGCTACACCCGCCGTTCGCACTGGCCCTGGACGTCGACATCCAATCCAAGACCGCGCCCGTCAGCCGAAGATCGGATGGAATAGGAAAGGGAGACTCACGCGGCGGCAGGACACTGCGCGAGAGTGAAATCCACGGTATATCCGAACTCATTTCAACCGCACGCAACAGTAGCTGACGACCACTACGCAAGGGCGCGTATACGGTACGTCTACGCTCATTGTCACGGCGTGCAGCACACGATATCGAGGTAAGTTTCCTTTCATTACTCTGAATCCACGCTGACCTCGGCCGTACCCAACGCCCTCAAACGGGAACAGCGTTCGCGTCATCCAACCCCTCGGCTGCCTACAACAATTCGTAGGAACATCGCAGCCGAAGACGACGACGACGGAATCCCGCCGCTGCTACATCCGTCGTTCGCCCTCGCCCTCGACCAAACTCCTCGACGTCGACTCCTCGGTCTCAGGCGCTAGCAACGGAGTCAATCAGCCCAAGGTCGGACGGATAGCATGGACGCCTTGGAACGTACGAGGCGGGCTCCAGACGGCGCGAGGGCGCGTATATTGTACGTCCTGCGAAGGCAGCGACACAACTGACTATTGATGCTCTCTGTCCACGCGGCGGCGGTCCAACGAACCGGGAAGAGGACAGGCGGTGTCGTAAGATGCGAGAGACTTTGACGAGCTGGCGGAGGTAGTCCAGTGAAGTGCGCAGGCGCACGAAGACCCGGCGACAACATCCAGCCGCTTCGTCGCTGGCTCTTCTGCCCCTTTCCTGAGAAGCTTCAACAGCAACCTTCCCGTCCACGCGCACATGCTCATTCCCGCCGCAATTTGCTGCTGCTGCAGATGCTGCACCTACCAACACTGGTGCAGACGCCTGTGATGGGGTAGGTGAATTGCTGCCGGGATGTGGGTGGCCACTGTACTCAATGCATGGGGCAATGGTGCTGGTACTGATATTGTTTACAATGACATGTATTGTAGTTGAATAATATCATGGATTTAACTTATGGATTAAATTTGAGAACAGCACCCAGAGGAGAGCTGAACATTGCATATTAATATATGATTGACTTTGACTTGTTAAGTAATTTATTTTTTCTCTTTCACAAAGCACTCAAGCGAGAAAGACCTATCTAAGTAAGAGAAAGATATTGGAAAGATATAACATTTAATAATAAAAAGGCTTAGACGAGTATATGCCATGCAACGGCCCTCAAGACAAGTTATCATGATGTTTGACCTCATGAGTCACTGTCAGAGCCCATATTATTACATGGGCCGTCCACCAAGGGATATGGGTTAAGAGGGTGTTGACTGTACTTCAATGGCCTGATAATCACTGGTCAATATTAATTCAATAGTAGCTTTTCTGTGGTTTTCATTGAAAAGTTTACATATTGGAGAAAAAAAGGGACGATGCAGATCTTGTGGAGGTCAAATCAGGGGTGGGAAATTGAAATGGTTGTTGATTTTAGCTTTGCTCCGACGTATGAACATACTCTCTCTCTTTTGTTCCTTTCCTACTGCTTCTCACGCCTTGAAGCTTGATCAATGATTGTCTGGATATGGAGGAAACATATGAAGGAACGAACGTTTGCTCGACATAACACCAAACTGTCACACAAATATGGAGGCCACAAGGAAGCATTGGTCTGCTCGTGAAATCAAGTAGCATACGACAGTGTGGCTAGTATTGCTTGATATGTATACGTATAGGAAGGAAGACTGAAAAACGGTCGTGGATGTGTCCTTATTGCTCTCTTTCGCCTGCTGTTCAACATGGAAGTGTGTAAGTGGTCAATATTTCGGTATTCGTAACCAGTCGTAACCTGACCTTCAATAATATTCCTTCCAGCGAAACTCTGGATATGCTTCAAAGAATTTGCAACATTTCACCTAGTTGACGCACGAGGCGCCAATGCGGCCAATCGTTATAATTTAAAATACTTTGACATAGCGTTTCAGCAACGTCATCAAAAACATCATCATGTCTCCAGTTTGGCCAGCAAAGGCCAGCAACCTCCAGCAACCGATGATCTACGCCTTTGATGTGAATGTTTGTCAGACTGGACTAAGATACTTAGTGTGGACGCTTGTGGACGGGTCGCATCAAAATCGTCTCGCGGATCGCCTGGGGGGTGTTCGTCGACGTCTTGGCGCGGAGCAACGTGAGATGTGGGCTCTGCACCTGGGTATATCTACGCACACCAATGTCGAACGAGGCTTTCCTTTTTATATCCCTGGTCTTTTCACCTGCTTTCTAAGGTCTCTTCGTTCGTTCTTTTCTAGGCCCTGGTGGCCATTTCCTCTAATATTTATAAACTCGACATTCCCTGGCAGCCATGCTTTCACCAACCCTCCTCCTGACATCATTTTTTATTGCATCCGCAATAGCGGCTAATGATTGGTCGAAACCCTGCCTTTCAGGCGTATGCGAATATGGTACGCATAACCTCCCCACTTCCAACTTTTACAGAAATTAATTGTGCCCCCTTTAGACCTACCCGAAACGAACAGTTCTGCATCGGGCACGCTCAAAATTGTACGCTCTCGCACATCTCCATATTCATAGCAATTGATGTCTTATCGTTGCATTAGTGGTCTTCCAATGCTGCCGCGATATCAGATATCACACCCGCCGCAGGTTGGACGATCTTGGGATGCGCGCCGGACGCGCTGGACCAAGAAATCCGACTTGTGTGCACGGGTGGCGGCAATTGTGCGCATCTGTATAGCGAGACGGGTGCGGTGGGGAAGGTTATTAGGCTTCCCGAAAATGTATGTTCTATGTCCTTTTCGGACATTGCATGTCAAAGCTGACGACATCTCGTTCTTTTGGGAATGTAGTGTGGAAAGAGTCCCTTTGCAGTTGTTAACAGCATGTACAAGTCCCGAGACCAATCATTACCTGCATCGGTTTCCCGAAGAGCAATGGGGAGTAACGCGACGGTGCATGCGCTCTCGATTTCGACAAAATTCTCTCGTGCCGGTTCTCGGTGAGTTGTTCAGCCGCTCTCCAGTCTCTGTGTCGTGAATCTGATGAAATGTGATATGTATTAAGATCGACGGGCACGGTAAATTTCGCGATCCGGGCGGCAAACGTCCCTGGAGCGGCAGGACACTTGGCCATCCCTACACACCCGCACGGGAGGGCGAACAGTCGAGCGTTCCGGTTCCCTCGTGGGGCGGACAAATTCGTCCCAGGGGTTATTAATGGTAAATCTAAAATTCATATTAAATGTCATATCGAAGAAGTAGATTGATCAGAATCCATCGTTTTCTGTAGATTTCTCCCTCAACGACTTCAATGTGAACAAGAGCACTACCCTCCCACCGTTTGACATCGACCAGCCTTTCAACCTCGTGAACCAAACCGTCTCTTGCCCGCCTGTAGCTGCCACTGTGAAGATTGACGTCAACGCCAAGACTCATGCTGTGGCCACGATCGGCGTTGCGGCGAGTGGAACAATTCTGCCCCCCAATGTAGATAGCTTTGCGGTGATTGTTGGTAGGCGCTATTTCCTTCATTTCTTGGCGTCCTGTGCGTGTGCCATGGAAAAAGAGAAACTAACGTGCATTGTCCGGTTCAGGTTTGGATGCTTCAATTGATGGGACTGTGACGATGTTGGCGGATGTATCGGGTACCCTCGATTCCGGGAAGATAACGCTGTTTGAAGTAGGCGTGCCTGGGCTCGACTTTCCTGGGTATGTTTTTATTATTATTATATTCCTGCTCACTATGACTGTCCTCGACGTTCAAATAAATTCCCTCCGTCTAGAATTCTAACCATCGGCCCGTCATTCAAAATCGACGCTCAAGCCACGGCCAAACTCGACCTTGGTGTCGACCTTACAGTGGGTCTGAACTACAACATCAACGGCGCGCAACTCGTGTTCCCGCCCAACAGTGGCGCCACTCAAAACCAGGGTGCGTTTAACATCGGCGATACACGTAGGTTTTTATTGCTTCTGTTGCTTCTCTTCTCCTAATCAGATCATGTTTCCTTACTTCCTTTCAATAGCCTTGAAGCTCTCCGCACCCCCCAGCGTAACCGCCACGGGCACGCTCGCAGCGCATCTCATTCCATCCCTGAATCTGGGACTCTCTGCACTTGGAAACACTGTATCTACGACAGTGTTTCTAGCACTCGATGCCAGCGCATCGATGGCGCTGAGCGCAACGGCGAGCACGCCGGTCGGGCGACGGGCGCTGAGGTACTCGAGGGATGTCGAGAATGTGATGGCACGCCAATCTGATGCCGCCATCGCTGATTCCACTGCAGACACCACTGCGACCGCCACAATTGCACGCCCCAATGCTAGCGCAGGTACTGCTCGTGAAAGTGCGAAGGAACTGGACGCTTCTCCTGCAGCGAGTCCGTCGTTAGGAGGGTGTTTTGAGATTGATACGATCTTGGACGTCAACGCCGGAGCAACTGGAAGCTTCTTCGGTTTGTTCGACGCGACGACAAAAGTCGATTTATTCCAAAAGAAATTTGAAATATTTAAAGTGAGCTTGATGTGTCTATGACTCCCCGCTACGGTCTGCAGTAGCTAACATTCGCACTTAGAAATGCTTAGGTTCCCAGCCTGCAAGGCGGTCTTTGCCAAATGCCGCACATCGCTCACTGCCTTTACTTGGTACACGCTCACTATCAGTATCTCCACCTGCATTTACTCTACAATGCCCATCACCAAATTCGAACGCAAGTGGGGGGAAACAGAGTGTTGCCGACCAGACAGTTGCCGCTTCGTCGTAAGTTTAAGTATCTCATGATAAGTTTTTACTCAAATTGAACGTTCCCACAGAATTCATTGAAGGGGAAAACATTGTTGAAGTGCTCACGGGAGACTTGAATGTACCCTGCGATATTTCCAATGTCATTGTATATACCCACTTTGTTTCCGGAAATCGTATAAGTTCACGGATTTGCTTTGGGACATTGAACAGTGGAAACTTTCAAGCTGAATTAGATCGCAATCTTCAAAGAACTGTTTCTTGCTTCAATTATATCTGCTAACAGCCTCATAAATCAAGTTGGTGTGCCTCGCTGTTCCAGGGTACGTCTGCTGGTTCACCCTAAATGGCCTTGCTTCCACTTCTATGGTTTGGCCAAGGCTTGACATCGTGGCTAACTGAATAGAGTACTCTTTCGAAACGGTCTTTTATAGCCGTGTCTGTCCAACTTGGTCGTATGTGCCCACATCTCGCCAGCTTCGTTCTAAACATGATGGCTAATCGACTTTTTCTGGTCGTCCTGAACTCCCAGACTGGAATAACATTAACTGGGAAGTGAAGCCCGTAATCATGGGGAACCTTGTCATCTATGGCCGGTGTGTACGAAAAATTATATAACGCCGTTAAAATTTGTTTTGCTACATCTTGATATGTATATCTGAATTCATGCCTTGCCGAAGCCACAGGTCCACGTACCCAACCTGACAGCATTTTGGATCCATGACTGAGGCGTTTTTAAGCCGTTCGGAGCAGTTCCATCCTGCAGTAATCACTCGAAGGCAATATTGGCCGTGCGTACGTTACTCGAGGCTCTATGGTATAAGAGGCCTCTTTGAATACTAGAATAAACTCAGTACCTCCAAATTCACTCTCCAAATTCACTCTCCAATCTTGCCTTTAATCAGTCATGCAATCTACCTTTTTAAACATGCTTGCAGCCCTCGCTGTGATGAGCATCGGGGTTGATGCATCCGCTATTTCACAGTGAGTGTACCATCCTCATTCGAGGCAGGACGCCGACACCAACCTGATCTGCATTCTAGGGCCCTGGCCCCGCCGACGTTTAGCTCGGCGCCTGCATCCAATTCTACCGGCCAAGAGTTCGTTTGCTACCCCGCCAACCAGGCGATTTTCACCGTTATCGATTCCGTTGTTCAGAGCACCTTCTTCCCCACCGCCACCGCCACTAGCAATGCTGCTACCATCACTCCTCGTTTTATAGATATTTCCAACACCACGTCTCCCACTTCCAATTCCAGCTCCCCGGACGGCCAAGTCTTCGTTTGCTACCCAGTCAACGAGCCGGATTTTACCATTGTCACTTCCGTTGTGCAGAGCACCTTCTTTCCCACCGCCACCGACTCCATCGTTATCCCAACTGCCAACTGATACAACCAATGCAGATTAGGCGGTGCGAGTTTACCATCCAGTGTTTTCCTCTCTTTGACTGCAGCTCACGGTGCCGTCGAATCACTCGGATTTGGAATAAACACCCATCCCGACTATAATTTCTTAGAATGCCTCTGAATTTGATATCTTGTTTTTCGTGTCTTGTCATTTTGATTCTTCCCGTCGTTTTCCCATTATAGAAACCAAATTCAACGTTGATCCCTTCAGGAGGTAGTACATATTATTTGATCATCTTACAATCAGATGTATTTAAGTAGCCTTCCGATCTGTAGGAGCTGCTGCCTGGGTACATAAGTAGCGCTAAAAATATCTCTGATCGACATTGAACTTGCTGATATTGAGAGTTCGACAGAGGCTGGAATTTTTACTTCCTGCTATTGGGCTTTAGCTACACGGTTGCAGAAAAGGTTATTTTTCACTACACCGAAATACCTCCAATAAAAAGGGCAAAGGCACTCGCACAGGCGAAATATCTATTTAAAGACTGTTGAGAGTATTCAATCTTGTTACTTACGCTCATCAAGTAATAATTTTAACGGCAGTAGAATATAATTTCGCTGAGGTCAACGTGAGTGCTACTTACTGTGGAATAGTCACTTAACATGAATTATTTGGGACGTTGTTGGACGAATAAAGAACTAGAACTTGAAGGTCATCCCTATCACATGACCAGACATTACTGACATTGACAAATCATATGACATTTGACTAGTGACTAGTCGCCCTACCTCATCCTGACCCCAATCCGCCATCTTCTCGAGCTAATTTGGAGAGCTAGGAGCGCGTTGGGAACGCGGTGGCGGATATGCTAAAGGTCCTTGATCTCGCTGTCAGTGGCGAAAGCTTCCAAGGAATGAATTTCTTTGCATCGGAACTTGGGACTAGCATGCGGTCAGGACAGAAAAGACACATTCAGGAATACTTTGCGATCGATACGAGCCTATCCCCCAAACGACGCTTACTATGGAGGCTGGGAGCGGTATCAGGTGAGCCGAAAATTGTTATAAGCATGCTTGTTGAAATGAAACCTTCTGGCTAAAATCACGCAGGGAGCGCATTATGCGCTGCTGGACCTGCCCGACAGGCATGGGCTCTTTATGTCGAATACAGCACTAGCTGACTGCTCTAGCCCTGGGCGGCTACCAACTAGGTCATAATAGTGGGATCTATCTTCTACCTTGAGTACCGACTTATCTTGTGAGCACTAACTCTTTGCACTGTGGACCCGTTCGCTTCTGGCCAATCTGTTTGACCTCGAGCTTAAGGTTGCTATGTATCAGACAGTATTCAGCTGGACGCACTATGAGCTGCTTCATGTCTGGATTGGCCGCTGTCCCGAAATTGCTATGAAGACTCCCAGTGACTTTATAGCATGGAGATACTCAAGTACACTTCTAGCTCGATCATATTAGTTCGCTATCAATTGACGCGTCCCCATCGTCATTCATTCTTCGATATCTTATAAAAGCACCAAAACGGCCGATAATTTTTTAATTTACCCTGCAACAACATGCCCACCATCGCGGTCTCTGGAGACGTTACTTTCCACTACACAGACAGTGGGCCCGTTGATCAAAATATCGATGAATATACTACCATCATCATGGTTCATGGCCATAGTTTTCATTCCGGTATGGTTTCAGTACTTCTTGAATGGCTGTATCTTGTATTTATGTAATTTGGCCTCGGAAACTAGGCATATTCGCGCGAATCCTACCACTTGCCAAAACTCACGGTGTTCGGATCATATGCGTCTCTCGTCGCCCATACCAGGGCTCTACGCCCTATACTTCAGAAGAGGTAGAGATAACGAGAGACGGATCCGAGGAGCAGCGCGCTTCGTTTCTACAGGCGCAAGGTGTCCTCATCGCGCTCTTCATAGATGGCATGATTCAAACGCATGAACTGCCAAAGAAAGGCGGGGTTGCTATTGTTGGGTGGTCGATGGGGAATATATTTGCCTTGGCTGTTCTGGGCGCGATCCATGATCTACCACCAGACACAAAGGACAGACTACAAAAGTACGTTCGCAGTTATGTTGGTTGGGGTTCGTAACATCACATTCTATATTTTGATTTTCTGATGCTAATTCGTCATCATAGATGCTCCCTTTAGTGCATTCGGGATTCCACAACCAGAGGGATCCTATATGCCAGTTTGGGACCCAAGCATGACGCCCCAAGAGCGTGACGCGGCATTCGGACCCTGGGTTTCGGGTTATTTTCAGCACGGCGATCAATCATTACAAGAATATCATAATCTCAACCAGCGTGATTTTGATACCAATGTTCGAAAACCAACCGTGGCGTCAATGACCGACGAGGAAATCCATTCTACCACCGACTCCATCACCGGGGTAAAATTCGATACCCCGATAATACTGCCAGGGCCGTTCGAAACCGTGCACCATAATCAGGCGCATAGGGCGCTGTTCGATCCGGAGACTCGCAAAGAATGGCCCCGCCTCAAGATTTGCATGATGTATTGTGAAAACACCCTCTGGATTATTATCTACGCGATGTGGTGGTTAAAAGCAAGGGTGCACCAGGGAGAGATTGATTTCGAATTGATCGCTGATGCAAACCATTTTGTGAGTACCCTTCAAATGTGTTCCAGATTTTGCGCACGTACAAGTGGGGCTGAAGTCACCTAATAGTTAATGTGGGACGATCCCGAAAGATTTATGGTGTCGTTGAAAGGATGTATTTTCAAGCTTTAGACGTCCTGACTCTTAAGTATGCGCGATATGGTGCTCAAGCCGAATAATCTACAATAAATAAGTATGGACGATTGTAATATCATTCACAAATCAACAAAGATATATTATATTGGAGTACGATTGCTTTTGGCACGATATGTGTTGCCAGAGTTCTCATGCTCCAAGTCCATTTCTCTCTGTTCCCTGATGCCGCAACTTTGGATGAAGGAACGGACCTCCGAAACACGGATCAATATTGTTTATAACCACTGCCCTTGCAATACATTATCAGATTTTCAGCAAGTAGCCAGACGAGGAAGAAGCCCTATACTATACACACATATGTCCATTCAGGATGTATTTCTGAGCGTTCTGAGAAACTGGAAACACGATCTATTCCCTGAGAGCACGGGCATCCACTGTCTTCCCACAAGTTTTGCCGCGTCATTGAACATGGACCCCAATTATGTCAAATTGCAGACTACGATGAGGTCGGTATCCACTATCTGGGCGTCTGCTCTGGGAACGTTCTTTCTTTCATTTAAAAGACACATCCTATGCACACCCTCCTGCTCGGCCGAGCCATAGTAACATCGACGCCGCAGCGCCAATGTCGGTCTAAGTTGAGAAGCGCCTAATTTTCTCTTTCTCTTTCGTTCAGCATAAGCCACCAAGTCCTAGGACCTCACTCGCGGCATCCGCGGAGAAATCAGCACCGAGTTTGATATGGGTGTAACAGGCTTCAAAAAAAGTAGGCAATTAGATGCATAGGCACGCATGTTCGTATCCTCTTATCTGACCATCATAATCTGTGTTACAGCTGACATGCATCGGCAGCATCGCTATTTAATCAAAAATGTCGGTTTCTCGGCCGCGGGAGTGTCAAAATTTGCGAAATTAAATCAGAAGATTTATAGTTAAGAAGAAACGGTTGCAAATTAAGGTCGCCATGGCTAGCTGGCCTTATGAAGGCGACATCTGAATCGCCAGTGCGGTATGAATAACTAGATGTCGTTCGCAGCGGTGCAATAATTATCGCCAAAATGCTGATGTCTCCTTATGTTGATTCTTAACAAGTGCAAAGACGAGTTAATATTGGAAGCAGTAGTGGTGGTAGTGGTAGTTTGCCGTGATTTGCGAATCGAATGTAACGCAGAGCCACGTCGGCATTGCCAATGATAGGCGGATTATCGTCCAACCTTCTTTGTTTGCGCTGCCCTATTCGGACAAAGGAAAAAATTCAGTACCGAAGCGAATTGATGCTTTGGAACCTGAATAGATTTCGGAAAGTAGTAGACCGGATTGGAAAATAGACGCGCTTTGCACAGCTATGGCATGCCTCTCCCAGTGCCGCTCTGGTGCCGCTGCTATCATGATATGTTCCCACGTCTTACTAGATAGGCGCCCATTGCTTCGTGTCGAGCGAAAAGAAGGAGTGTCGTCTACTCATATCACAATGGACTTGAGATCTGAAGGTAGAGTCGGTTTTGTGGCTCAGGTTGATATCATATTTCTACTGGGTAATAGCGATGGAGGATAATATCAGAATAGGGAATATTTTCCTCGAGTGCACATGAGGCAGTGTTTTTTATATCACTGTAATTCGGCTCACTTATGACCATATACAGCCACGGTTCTTTTGCTGTTGGCAATGCACACCGACATACTTGATGCTATAATGTACGAATGATGAGTACCTTCATTTGAGAACCCCGGCTGGGAGTTGATTATCTCTCTTATCATCTTCCTATTTAGATGGCAGTGCAACGGTTTCGACTACTCTATAGTCCATTAGGAAAATCGTTGTCCATCTTATCTGGTGGCTTGATGCGAACCTTGTACATTACTCCCACCGAAGCCTCGAAAGGATCGGAGCTCTGGTTTCAGATTTGCGTGGATTGTATGACGAACACTCGAAAATTTTCGACAGAAACATGGTCGGATGAGATGATAAATTTATTCGAGAGATTCAAACCGAGATTCTAGCAGGAAGGAAGTATAAAGGTCGATGTGGATTCGAGCATACAAGTCTCATTCAACACCTTACAATCTGGCCAACTATCACCTCACCGTTTACAAATAATCTACCTTAGGCACAATGACAGGCTCTGCTAGAACCAACATTGTGAGACCACGACGCTTTTAATTACTTCAATGCAACGTCTGACAATACAATATCCCTAGATCATGGCATCTAAGCCTAGCAAGAAGACGGTGATTCGAGAGGTTATAGAAGGCCTTTTCCTCAAAATCAACGCCCCGTTCATCGTGACCCCTTACGCACAACTTCAAGACTTCCACAACCTCTGCTGCAAGTTCGCCATAGACAACGGCTATCCAATGGGAACCGACCGGTCCATCCCTTCTTTGCGCCCGTTTATCCCAGTCGGTGTTTCTCTCGCTTCCATGGCCTACGGTCATATCGACGAAGGAACGCGGGTATTCATCGCCATCTATACCGCTTTCCTCGTACATGCCGACGATTTCTACGTGCGGGACAACGAACGCTTGCGTGTCTTCGCTGAGCGCTTTATTCGCCGAGAGAAGCAATTTGATCTCGTCCTCGATGCCTTGGCGAACTTCCTCCTAAAAATCCCAGACTATTACGAGCCTGTTCTTGCCAACATTATATTGATGGGCGCGCTCAATTTGATCAATGCTTGTACGTTGGAATTCCAAACTCAAGGAATGAAGGTAACCATATTCTCGTATCTTTTACTGCGCCCGTACTAAATCAGTTTTATTTTATATTTATCAAGGCGTCGTTACATGCAAAAGACTACCCAGAATTTACAAGAAATATGTCTGGCGCTAATGAAGCTTTTGGGGTGATGATATTCCCCCGAAGCATTCCAATGCAAAGCTATATTCAGGCAAGTTGCTCTCGTTGTTTTCGAGGACAAATGCTGTGTACTAAGCCCTTGCTACGTCGTTTCTAGTGCATACCCGATGCCTCAATTTTTCTAGGCCACGGAAAGTGGGTTGCAGTATTCTAAGCTAATGGAGAACATTAAATCTAATGAGACCTACAGCGACGTCCTGTCCTTTTATAAAGAAGAGGTTGCGCACGAAACGGCCAATTACATCTCTGTCTTTGCCAGGTGCCACGGAATCACACCGATGGAGGCCTTTGAGCAGCTCGCCAACGACGTAGCCCAAGCGCATGAGCAAGTTTGCAAAATCCTGGAAGCGGACCAAGATGCGTACCAAGCGTGGCAGAAGTTCAAAGATGGCTACGTGGGATTCCATATATCCTCCCAGCGATATCTCATCAACGAATTGATGAATTAAATAGACCGTAATACGCACAACAACTCGCTAGAGAGGCCAGAACGGCACTGAATGCTGATATCTATATAATTTCTCAAATTATAAGTAGTATATTATACGATTGTTTACCGAGACCAGACCCTACTGTAAATACTGCAAACTGTTGTTTGTTTAATGAATTGCATTAATTTGTCCCTTCTAGACGTACCCGTAATCCTTCTGCTGATATGCATATCTTATATACCCCCTCGAGATATGAAGCTTTGAAGCGTCGCTAGACATGATTAATGATTGGCCAACCCCCCACACAGCCTCTTTTGGAAGGCATCTTCCCTTTCTGGGTACTCAAAAAATTGCTTGGAAGTGCAGTCGGCGCTGTTTGGGCACCGTCGGAGCCAGTGGGCCCGGTCGACAAAAATCCGGGCCTCCGACCCGAACGCTCTCTATTTTCAACGCAATGCCGAAGTACCTTGAATACTTTTAACGAATCGGTCTCATCCATTCTTCGCTCTCTTCTCCCTCTTGCGCCGGTCGCCGAACACCAGAGGTAGATGGCCGAAGAACCACGGAAACCTCGGAAAGAAATGCAGAGAGTAAAGCAAGAAAAATTGGGCGTATTAAACAGGAAAAATAGTACGGCTGTGAGTAATGGGTACATCGTGTACAATTCTGGAATCAGTGTACGTTCTCGGAAAGTAGTTGTTGGAATGGGGCAAAGACTAAGCTTGATTGGTTGAGTATGGAGCGGTTATGGAGTGGATATTCGTAGGTAGAAGAAAGAAGCAGGAAGCATAAGTACGCGGGGGTGATGATAAAGAAACAAAAGAAAAAAGAACAAGCACGCAAGGCCAAGAGAAGAAGCATAAACAACGGATCCACGACAGTGGCGGCCGTCTACCCAAAGCGCATCAGGCGCACGATCCGCCCGGCGCTCACTGCTGCTTGCACTCCTCCGGGTTCACGTTCGCCGCCGCGCCGCCGCGGCCTTTCGCTGCGCCGCGCTTGCGCACAGGCACGTCGTTCTCTGATTCCGAGTCCTATCACACGACAAGCGTCGATCAGCAATCGATCGGGGGCATAGATAGATAAGCAGGCGGGCGTACCTCGTCGAAATGACCCTCATCGTCCTCGTCCTCGTCGTCATCGTCGAAATCATCGACATCGTCGTCCATGACCTCGTACTGGAGCGCCTTTCCGGTGAAGTAGTCGACCGCGCGGGGGATGACCTGGCGTTCATCGGTGAGTACAGCGCCAAACGCAGTAGAGCAGACACTCACCTTCTCCTTCAGATCCTCGCCGATCTGGTAATCCTCCTCGAGCTTCTCCTCGAGCTCGTCAAGCTCCTCCTCCTCGATATCGCCGTTTTCGATAGCCTCGTCAGTCGGGGGTTCCGGCGGGGAGAAGAAGTTGAAGAACGAATCGGTAGGGCGCGCCTTGCGCACAAGGCGAGTGCGGTTTGTGTCTATTCCAAGCGGTCATCGGTACCTGTGGAAACAACGCCAAGAAAAATGAAAAACGCACTCTTGTTCCTCTGCTTCTTGATCTCGAACTCCTTCGTCAGGTCCTTCTCCTCCTTCCACTTGATATCTGTGCCAAGAGCGCGGTCATACACAAAGTCGCCCGAGTAGCCGACCTCCTCCTGGTACAGATAGGTCTTCTCCAGGATCTCGTTCTCGAAGAAGTCGTTCTTGGTGAACTCGAACAGGATCTTGAACCCGGGCTTGCCCAGCGTCTTGCTGTCCTTGTTGTCGTCGTTGAGGTACTCCAGGCGCACATCCACGAGGTGCTTGAGCGCCTCGGCGTCGCGCTCGGTGATCATCTCGTTCAGGGGGACGTGGTTCCTGAGCGCCGTCAGCCAAAATTCGGGAATTCCGGTGGCGGCGGGGGTGGAGTCCTTGGGCAGGGGAGTGTATTCCTCGTCTTCTTTCAGAGATGCTTGTTCGCCGGCTGCGATTTCTTCAGCCGTCGCTGTGGCTTTTCCGTTGATAATGGCATTCCGGCGTTCATAGAGAGGTTTTTGAAGACCGAGGTACTATACAAGATATTAGTAATCGTAGAAATCGGATGAAAGTTTGCCGGATAATAAAGAGCGAAAGACTTTGGACAAATTGAAAGGAAAAATTGACAGAGAAAACGATGAAGGTTCAAGACTTCGAAAAGTTCATTATAAAAATGGGGGGAGGAGATGACGAAAAAGTTGCGACTAGCATACGATGGAAGGGAAAGAAGAGATTCTTCAATTTGAGGTACCTCCAAAGAGGGAAGAGCTCAGCATGCATCGAAATCGATCGACAACGTTTGGATCGCCCGTTACGATGAACCGGCGATAACCACCGCAAGTCGCATGCAACACTATCGACGACAAAACTTAGCAACACCTCATATGCAGGAAGACGTCCCTGCATCCGTTGTTGAGACAACCGCGACCAGTTGAGAGGAAATATCCGGAGATATATACAAGCGAAGATCCCAACCAGAAAAAAAGAAGTAAAATTTGAGAAGAATACGCACTTTCTTCTCAAGTTCCAAACATTCGCGTTTGTACTGGTTTTGCAGCTCTGTCTGCTTGACCTGAACGCCCTTCAGCGCCTCTACGTTGAGCTTCACCTCGACAGGCAGGCTCTCGATGTAGCCCGAGCTCTTTCCAAGGAGGTCGGCAAGCTTTCCCTGGACCATTCCGAGCATGTGGCGCTCAAGGCCGGCGAGCGATGGCATGCCCTCCTCTCCTGCGTCGCCCGCTGCTGCCTCGCCCTCGTTATCTTCCGAAATATCTGGAACAGTGGGGCGCGAGAGGCCCAGCGCGATGGGGGCCTGGTTGAGGGGCGTATTTTGGGGTGTGGGGGCTGTCTTGCCGCCAGCAGAGATGGGGACGTTGGACGACATGATTCAAGGCAGACGAAAGGGAAAAAGCCAAAAGAAAATGGGCAAGGAAGAAAACAGATCAGTCGCGATCTCGGGGTTTCAATCTAAGCGGAGTTTCGCATGTTGCCGGGCCCTGCCGGCCCACTTCTCCCGTCCCGCCGCCACCTCCACACCGCACACCGCGTTGTCTGCTCTTTACGTCTAGCTGTCCGCGTCTGCGCTTATCACTCAAGTAATTTTGGCCAACGATCGTCGTAAAGTTGAGTCAGGTCACTATCCGCTCTCAGTTGAATGACACCAATCGCGTCCAAAAACTTGTAGAGAGGAGCCATCACAATTTTGGATGCCTCTCTGACCTACAGGAGGGACGTCGACCTGTCCAATATTTCGCAAGGCGATAGACTCATCCAAATACCGCCATTCTCCCGACCTGCAGGCTACATGAGGCTACATGTCCTATCACTTTATATCCGAGGCCAACACAACGATACAGATTTTTGCTTCGCCTATTGACGTCCCTGAAGGCCTGGCGTCAGATAGGCTCAGATAGGCTCGACTTTGTGTCTATTCCGCTTCATACTTAGTATCGGCAAGAAGCTGCAGCTTCGCTTCGTACACCGTGATATAGGCTGCTTGACATCTTACACGCTAGGCGTCAACCATTATGACCATTGTAATGAATGTGGTCGAGGACACTTGCGATTTTTTCATCCCAAGTCCGAAGCTCTGGCGCGTAATATCCAAATTACAACTTCATAAAAAAATACATAACATGCACTGCCAACAATATCGTACACCCCCGACCTATCTACGATTTATTCTCTGGGCGCACGAACGACATCTACTTGCGGTGCCTGAGGTTGATATGGACAGCCTTGACGTTGGTATAACTAGCGTGCCATGTGTATCAGCGCCGACGATCAACGGAAGAGCGCTAGCAAACCATAAACTTACTGTGTCAGGGCATATTCTCCCAGCTCACGACCGATACCAGATTGCTTGTATCCTCCGAAAGGAATCTGCGCGTGCAGCTGGTTGGCGCAGTTGACCTGTTGAATTCCGATTAGCATTATAGTCCAGTAGTGCCCAAAGAACGAGGAAGGCATACCCAAACAGTCCCAGCCTTAAGCCGGTGCGCAGTTTCGATCGCTTTGTTGATGTCCTGGGAGAAGACAGACGACGCCAAACCATAGACTGAATCGCAACCAGGTCAAAGCTACTCAGGCGAATTCGAAGGTAAAGAACTCACAAGTGTCGTTAGCCTGCCTGATGACGTCTAAACGAGAATGTCAATAAGGCTTGATACGATTCAAAAAAAAATCCATATACCAACCTTCCTCATCCCTGAACTTGATCACGACACCCACAGGCCCGAAAATCTCCTCCTGCACGATCTTCATGTCAGTCTTGACATCCGTGAAAATCGTCGGGTTGATAAAGTAGCCCTCCGTGCCATGGCGGTCGCCTCCCACAGCCAGCGTCGCGCCCTGTTCCTTCCCAGACTCGATGTATCCCATGATACGCTGTGGACCGGGAAACCCTGGATGAGCACGTACAAAATAAGATGGTTTTAAAGGCGGCTCACGTCGTATTGGATCTGGGAAACCTGCGGGCCCTGGTCGATGCCTTCCCCGAAGGGGTCTCCGAGCTTGATGGACTTGGCCTTCTTGATGAAGCCCTCCAGGAACTTATCATAGATGCCCTCCTGCACGAAGATGCGCGAGCCCGCACAGCACGCCTGGCCATGGTTCCAGCTATCCCATCCCAAATCAGATCCCACCCTATACACCGAGAGGCAAATGCCACAGCGACTCACAAGATCCCGTGGGACGTCCAGTTGATCGCCTGCTCCAGGTCCGCGTCGTCGAAGATGATGTTCGGGCTCTTGCCGCCGAGCTCCAGGGTGACCGTCTTCAGGTTCGACTTCGCCGCCGCCTCCATGATCTTGCGGCCCACGAGCGTGCTGCCGGTGAACGCGACCTTGTCGATCTTCATGTGCGACGAGATCGCGCCGCCGACGGTGTGCCCGTAGCCGGTGACGAGGTTGATGACGCCGTCGGGGATGCCCGCCTCCTTGATGATGCCGCACATGCGGATGGCGGTGAGGGGGGTGAATTCGGAGGGCTTGGGAGAGGATGTTGAGTTTGGTTTGGAGATGTGGAGACGCGAAGACTCACCTTCATGACGACGGTGTTTCCCGTGGCAAGAGCAGGTCCGATTTTCCATGACCACATCAGTACTACATGGAATGTGAATGAACAATTTTTAAATTTTGATTCCTGTCCTTACGAGGGAAGTTCCCTATAAAGACGTTAGTTATTGTCGCGAGGATGCGGTAAAAATGATCATACATGGAATAATTTGGCCGATGACACCAATGGGTTCATGACGAGTGTAACTGAACTTCCTCTCATCAGTCTGAAGGTCAAAAAATGAGAATCGTGTCAGACTGATTATCCCGAAGGAAATGATATCAGTACCTCGATTGTTTGACCAGTGATCTTATCAGCCCATCCAGCGAAGTACTTGATAGTTTCAATTGAGAATTGCACATCCGTGCCATTTGCCCACCCAAACGTCTTGCCTAAAAAAAAAAGATAGATAAGAGCGCTATTCCCATGCGTGCGAACCAATAGCACGCTCACCGTTATCGAGCGCTTCAATAGCCGCGAGTTCTTCTTTATGCTTCTCCATTCCCTTCGCGAGGGCCCACAGAAGCTCAGCACGGTCCGCGCCCGACGCGTTCAAGCCCCAGACGGTATCGAACGCCTTCTGCGCGGCCTCGACGGCGATGTCGACATCCTTCTCCGTCGCCTCAGAGACTTTGGTGATCAGTTTTCCGTTTGCTGGGAGTGGTAAAGCGTCAAGGAGCGAATACAAACAGCGACACCAAACACGCGCTTACTCGGATTGATGACGCTGCACAGGAACAGATAAGATACGGAGATCGATCAAATCAGCTATGTTATCTATGCGGCTCACTCAATTGTGGTTCCGTTGGATCCATCCACCCATTTGCCACCGATGAAGAGGCCAGTGTTGAATGATGTCTGGCCCTTGTAAGTAGGGGTGTCCCAGGAGTACGAAAATGTGTCGGGCATCGTGGATTGTCAGTCGTGCGGGATTTGGGGGTTAAGAACGATGAAGAGAGGAGAGCGAGAAACGATAACCGGATGGGCCATTCTTATATGACCCCGCTCGACCCCCGCGTCCCTTGGTGTGTGAATTTGCGCAGCGCTAAACTTAGTCAGGTGTCAGAACCACAAGACCACCACAAGACCTCTTCCATATCGTGGCGCGATCCCTCTCCCCACGAAGACATAATCGTGATCAGGATCTTTCCATGTAATCTTTAATCTAAGCAAGAAATAAGGTCTGATGATATTAAAAACGTCATACAAAGTAAGAACAGAATCAAATTCCAAAGCCTTTTCCAGGCTCTAAAAGTGGCCCATCCGTCACGATCGTCGCCTTTTTCATCAAGCAATCGCACACCACATTCATCGCAGCTCGAGTTATGGTAAAGCAGCACCCATGCCATCTCAAATTACTGTGAACCTATTACAGATTCTCTCAGCAAGCGTAGTGGAGGAGAATTAAGAATCTGAGTCTAAAAATCGGGGTCCCGTTGGGATAAAACTTCTTCCTCTTCGCACCTCCGTCCAGAGCCATCCAGTTCCTTCCCCGCATGCCTTCCCCGCATGCCTTCCCCGCATTCCTTCCCCGCATTCGAGAGCCTGGTGCCAAGGCAGCCATCGGGAAAGGAGGTACTCCATACTGCCCCAATCAGAATTGCATATGTCATCCACGGTACATACCTAAATATAGTGGCAGACATCGATAATGCTCAATCATGCGGACCAGTACTACATAGATGAAAACCAGGACCGGATATTTGAAAAGCACGAATTCTCCCATGCAGTTCACATACGCAAGGCTACATAAATAGACTTGTTATCTGAAGTCGTATGCCAGTGTACATATCTAGTTTCGCCATCAGGGATTGTCTTCAAAACCAGCGTCAAATAGGAGTAGAAGCTATGATTACTATCATCGATGTCTATCTATCGAAAACGCGCCCGACTTACAGGATTTTTCTCAAGTCGCAACGCAAAAAACAATAGGGAAGTCTGAATACAACGGGTCGATCCCACACCATCTTCCGGGGCAAATGTGGAGGCAATGATTCCGACATCCACCGTTCCCAGAATCTTCTTGCGTAGTCAGCGACGAAGGACTTCCCGGTATCACACGGAGTGGCTGTTGAGCTTTCCACGGACGGGGGCACTGTATGTTCATATCTAAATTGGGTCGTTCTGAGCTATGTATACTCCTGCCAAAGAATTTTAATTTGAGTTTGCTATGTTTTACGTGACGATGTACGTGTAATGTTTAATGCTCGGAAACCATCGGAAACACGCCAGACATTCTCGATAGACGCCGGTTCATCGCCGGATATTTTAGATTAAGCGCCCATAGTAAGGTCCTTTTACCACGCCGATCTATGTAAGATAACAACGCGCTGTCAGCTGCTGTCAGCCTTCCCCAGTTTTCTTTGATTTGCTATTTCTTGAGGCATTGCATAGGCGCTCTCATATATTCGACAATAGCGCGCCATTTCCATTTCGCATTAACTTCACTGAACTATGAAGTGCAACAAGCGCTCAAGTTTGCTACCATGCATACAGGACACTGCTCAACGGAATGAACGAGGCGAAGTACAAGAGCAGAGTAGTCTGGGATCTGAACATAATTTAGTTACTCCATCAGATCATTGGGTAGGTCAACTACATACTCAACAGAAGGAACAAGGAGGGAGACTACACGAGACTATTCCGCAATATGGACTTCGAATACTTGTATCCTCATAATTTCAGGTCAGTTGCAATGAAACGCCAGCAAAGAGAATTTCAATGCGCAAATTAATGCAGAAGTAACAATCCAAGCAAATATCCAATTGTATGAAGCAATACAAAGCAAGGCTAAAAAACAAGTGTATGCAGAAAGGATATCCATCAGACAGACACTCAGCTCGCTGGAAGATGCCCAGCGCACCAAGGGGACACGGCGTGCAAATTCCAAACGTCCTCGAGACCCGCGCCGCTCGCGCAGCGCAGGCCATGTTCTCTGTCAAACGAGCGAGTGCGAAAAGTCATCGAGTGGATATGAAGAATGCGGCATTTGTAAAAATGCGAGACTCGGTCAGTTTCTGTAAACAGATCCTGATTGAGTATGTTCTAAGGAAACAGAGATGGGAGGACCAAGGTTTATATACCCGTCGCGGGTGGTCTGTGCGCGGGGAAATTTTTTAGGATGGGTACGGTCACGTGAAATCGTCCCCCAAGGTGGGATCCCGGCACCTTCTTAATTTGGACCGCCGGCCGGGCGCCTTCTGGCGGCAGTGTGGTCCTTGCTGGTCCTTGCTACTGGCAGATTTGGGAAGAAAGCTCAGTAGGAGATAAAATAACGAGAAGTAGTAGGCACGTATACATCATATAAGTGCGCTAGAAGCGACCGCTGTCGAAAAAGTATATTTTGGAGTCTCATTTAGCCTAAGAATGAACATAATGAGCCTGTTTCTGGTGAAGTGGAGAAGGGACGCAACCTCCTCTACTAAGCTCAGCGTTGTCGACGAAATGTTGTGTATCCAAGTCTTTGCGGATGAAGGGGTGCCTTAATGGCGACTTCACAGGTGCGCCCGGTCCTTGGTCCTGTAACTCAATTGTTCCGAATGACAATTCTCCATGCCTACGAATTAGATGTCGCCGGCGTTGAGAAAGCTTCGGCGCTCGTTAAAGAGCTACTGAGTCCTACACAAGAAACTCCAAAGGTGCCTGAGATCTTTTGGAAATAGAGAAGATTCGTGCACGTAATTGTGTCCATTACATATTATAATTGAGCGCTTAAGAGCTAGATAGCGAATTTTCATAGAAAAAAGATATGTTTGGGTATTTAAAATTACAATCCAGAAGCTAGACAATATCACCAAGACCGCAAAAAAAAAATAGATCAAGTAGATGTAACACCACAGTCATCGCAGACCATTTAATTAACCGCTTTCCAGTGCTTTTCCAACTTCAGCACCGCGTCCACAGCCGCCTCAAGCGACTCCTCCGGTGTATAATACTCGCCCAGCCCCAGCACCTTCTTCGACCGCGTGTTGTCCAGGTTCGACAGCACCCCAGGCAGCGGGTTGATCGTGTCCAGCTCCACAATACGGTCCCGCACGTCCGCGCGCGCCTCCTTCAGGTACGCCGCCGCCTTGCCCCAGGTGTACGTCTGCGCGCTGACGATGAAGCGCCCCGCGTCGCGGCCGGAGGCGACTGGGAGCTTCTCGAGCGCGCGGACGTGCCCGCGGGCGACGTCGCGCACGTCGACGAACCAGTTCGGCGCGAACGGCACCTCGCCCTTGTTCAGGAGCCCGAGCACGTAGTCGTTCGTGCCCATGCTCTCCACGGACGTCGGGAGGGGGAAAGTTTCGGTGTATGGCCCGAGGACGTAGCCAGGAAGGACTAGGAAGCGCCCGTTAGAGATTGGGTTCAGTGGCGTCGAATGGAGGGAAGATACTGACCGGTGGCGACTTGAATCTCGGGGTGCTCTTCAGCGAAGTCGAACAACGCGAGCTCGGCCTTGAGCTTGGCGGCAAAGTAGACGTAGTATTTGTTATCTTTTTGCTGTTCGAAGTCTTCGTCGGTTGTTGTTCCCCAGTCTGAATGCATGTATCACATCATCAGTTTCCGTCGAGCGGGCAGCAACGATGACACTTGCCAGCTTCGGTGAAAGTCAATCCGTGGAATGCGGGCATATGTGTTGCTTGAAATAAATCTCAGTTACTTAATGGTCTATACGCAGCATTGAAGAGCACATACGACTAAGCAGCGACCCAAATGAGCTGGTGACCACGAACTTCTTCACACCCGCCTTCTGTGCCTGGCGTACGACATTCAGTGTTCCCTCAATCGCACTCTGAATCGCCGCGATAAGTAAGCGTGTACGTCATAAGATTAGAAACAGGAGGGACATACAGAGAACGTCTCCTCGATGCTCCTCTTTCCAGGGAGCGCGGCCGCAAGGTGGATAACCGCATCGACACCCTTGAGAGCCGTAGTGAAGTCGCCCGTCGCAGTGTCGTCGATCTGCACGAACTCCAGGCCGGGCCTTCTCACGGCCCTTGTGAGGACCTGGTATTTGGGTCCTCGAGCAGTTCTGCACGTCAGAAAGATCAATCACCAATGTATGTCTTAGCTCCAGTAACCTAGTTTGCAGTTTATAGAAGAAGTACCCTCGTACGCGATATCCGCCCTCAAGGAGTTGTTCAGCAACATGCGAGGCGATAAAGCCTGCCACACCGGTTACCTATGCGTGTGATATATAAGTAGGATGTAGGAGAAAATGGATAGAGAAAACGCACTAGAATCAGCTCTCCAGCCATAGCGTTTGGTCGCAAGCACTGAAGATCAAAAGTGGATCAGAAAGAAAGAACCACTCCAGTAAACCAGAACGTGGCGGCATTCAATTTATACGATGCCTCCCAGAAGTAGGGAGGCCCGTGTAAATACGAAAGAGACCATGGACTCAGCCACCGGGTTACGGTCCACATTCTACACGGGAATCGTCAAGGACCAAGTTAACGCGTTACCCCGCTTCTCCATCATAGTTTGCGCTATTCATAGCGATTGGCAACGTTTATGGGCGGGGTTCTATCCTGCGACGAGTCCAACTAGCATCAGAGCATCAATCGACACCCTCGCATCTACCGCGGTCCGCTTCTTATTACCAGAACTAGTGGTCATTTGCAGGCATTGTACGGTGTACAATATAATTTTGGCATGCAATGGTTACTGATGGCATGATCCGTGCAGTAATTTTTTCGTCAGTGCGTGTGTGTGGGGAATAGGCCGTGGCGTCAGAAGCGTCTGATAACAGATTGTATCAGTTCAATTGAATGAGGTTTAATTTGACAGACTTCGTAGGACTGAGTTCATACAAGTATCTTTGGGATACTGAACCCATGATGCTGAGCGTGATGATGGTAGCAACAAGAAGATAGATGTTGGTTGGAGGTCCACGACGAAAACAAGTATTTAAAAACACACCTTGGCAGACCTAGTAGCGTGCGTCTAGTTGGTTATACTTCAGGCGTAACGAACGTTTCATTTGAGCAATCCGACTGGGATATATGAGAGAGTTAATAATCAAGATGACGGTCAGCTCAAACCACAGCTAGAACCGCTAAACATAGCATTTCGAGCTATTCGCAAGCTGTTCGTGATCAGACTCGGTACGCTCTTCTCATGCAGGTGCGTTACCGGTCGAACTAGAGAATATTCATTAACTAATTGGAGAGTGATGTACATACATGAAAGCTCGAAATACAGCCCATCTCGAGTATTGAATGACGGGAAAAGATAATTAAGATGCGTTACTTGACGATAGAATGTACACCGCGAGCTGCGAATGTAATTAATGCCGCTATAGGTCCGAAGAACGAGCGAACATACCTGACAGATAGTCCTTTGCTATACTTACACTCTGGGGGAAACAATTGGGTAAATTGATTCGGAAAGGCTGATAAAGACGACGTACCAAACCCTTTATGATTTCATAAACATTCTTGTCGTGGTACCGGAGTCCTGTCGCTGGATCAGTGTACGGTGCCTACAATTACAATAAGCACTGGTGCACCTTCTGAACAAAAGGCGGCTTACTTCTAGGCCTGTTATATCACAAAGGTGCTTATGAGGAATAACAGACGGAGGCGCTTCTATCATCGTGTCTGGAATAGGGATATGTTCAGAGTTGCCCATTTCTAACATTTCGCTTTCAACACTCACAAGTAGGCGCTTCCTCGGGAATTTTAGTCGCTGCTTCTGGGTCCGTCTTCGCCAATTCCTCTCTCTCCAGTCTCTTCGCCTCGCGTTCTGTTCGCTCGCGTTCTCGCTCCTGGCCCAGCACCGTTTTCAGATTCTTAGCTCTGCGATTGACATTCTTGGTATAGTTGGGATTTTTGAAGGGCCGAGGTTGATGGAGGTATGACAATTGGCCAGCCAATGTCTTGCAGGTAAATGATTCAGATTGAAGGTGCCGTTGAGCAAGAAATGATGCCACTCACTGGTGTCACCGGCGTTGCTGTTCCATCTGACGGTGCTTTCCTCTTAAATCCACCCTTCGGAGGCCTGCAGCCGTGTTTTCAGTTTAAGAAGTTGAGCAGAAGGTATCGAGCCGATTGTCACTGACATGGTTCATGAAACTACGCGTCCAGGATGTGGGGAGCGCTTAAGAGAACGTCCGAGTCCAATCTGAAGTTGCAAGCTATGGGCCTCTATTTCAAGCATGCACAAATAAGTTTTAATCGGCCTGTACGCTGCACCACTCAACGGTCAACTAACCAAAGTCTCGAGCAGAACATATGCTAAACGGAACAACAAACAATCCACAGATCTAAAGCAAAGCCAACTTCTCCATCAACACCGCCTTCCCCTTCACCTCGCTCTCCTCCAGCTGCTGCACCACCTCCGGCGCGCCGAACCACGCTTTCACCTTCTGCCGTCCGTAGGTCTGCTCCCCGCGCAGGAGCGCCTCGCACAGCTCCGCCACGATGAAGGCGCCGTTGCCGTTCCCCACGCACATGGCGACGGTGGGCTCTTGGCCTACGATGCGCACGAACTTGTCCGCGAACGCGGAGGAGTCCCACGCGGTGCTGGGCACGCGCTCGACGGTTTTGGTGGTGTGGTTGTAGTGCCCTCCTTGTAGAAGTGCTTTGTACAGACGGGATGTTGGGGGGAGATCGATGGGGTGGGGGTCTGATATTGATGGAGAAGCTAGGGTCTTCAGTAGCATGTCAATGGCATCGGATTTATCTGAACAACATCATTCAGTCAGAGCGCCTCCGGGATATTGACAATTCCTCAACGTACCTCCTTCACCATAGAGCATAATCTCCGCTACGATGAGACACCCGGTAGGTTCCCGAATGAGTGTTTCTCCCGACTCCTGGACCCACTTGATGAGCTCGTCACTTGCCGCCTTTCGCACCTCCTCCTCCCTGCTCTCTGGGCTCTTCTTACTCGTCCGCGCCCGAATGTCGTCCGTTTCCGCCAACGACGCAATCTGCGCCGGCGTGAAATGGCGCCGTGTGCGCGGAACGAGGAGGTACATCAGGCTGCGGCGGCCTTGCGATGTCGGGTATAGTTTCGTGGCGGATGCGGTAATGAGGGATATGAGACTCTTCGACATGAGTTTGGTATCACTGAGGGATGGCTGAGTATGCTTGACAGATAGTGTATAAAGATGGAAATGACTGACTCGATGACATCGAGAGCGGTGAAAAGGACAAGTTGCGCTTCATCATCGAGACACATCCGCTCGATATGGGCTTTTAGGACTTTCAAAATTTGTTTTCGGTCCTAAAATTAAAATTCCGTTGGTCAGAATGAAATAGTATGCGCAAAGAGAAAGACGTACTTTTGCAGTTCCTTGGGCGAGGAATTCGCGAACGACACGACTGCCATCCCTAGTATGCACCATCTCCGCAAGTACTTCTTGACAGCTACGATTTGGGTCAACGGTGAAAGGCAGTCTCAAGAAAGGAAGCAGACCTACCTATCAAACGTCTCGCGCCTGAGCTTTTCTTGCTCAACCTCCTCAAAAGTATTGACCGCCATCAAATACTCCCATAGCGCACGATGTACAACCGCATGGGTGACTGCACCCTTATCAGAATTGTTAAAGCTAATAACCCAAGGAGTCAGTTTAGAGTCTTCCCAGATAGCACAAAAAAAAAAACGCACATCGTAATAAGGTTATCCTTAACCGCGCCCAAGATCCTCCGTTTCCGCTCAATATCGGCGCCTTCCAGAACACCGCTAAGGCCCTTTTTCGCGCGCTCTTTATCCTCCTCGCTGCCGGTGGTAAAGCTGAACAAGGCGGCCTCTTTGCCGTAGAACTCGCGCAGCAATATCGTCCGTTCATAGGCGTTGGCGTACAGCTCGAAGGCATCGGCGAGCACCGAGGATGCTTCGCGGTGGAGCAGCATTCGGAGAACATGCGATTGGAATTCGAATAGGATGGAGGTACGATGCGTGGGGCAGAATCGGATGAGTTTGGTTACGAGAAACTATGTTGTAGCATGTCGGTAAACACAGTCCAAGAAAGAAAGAAAAAGGAGGAAAGTAAGCGCACCTTTGAATACTTGTTCTGCGCCAAATCTTTGTATCTTCCCTTGAGTTCCACCGCAATCTCATCCCTCTCCTTCTGCCCTCCATATTTCACCGCCGTCTGGATGATACGGCTCGCATCATGCTTGAACACAATATCAGTGACCTTCCCGCGGATAACACCCATCAGGTCCTCGATGTGTTTTTGGCGTTCCGCAGCTGGAATATTTTTCTGTCGGGCGAGCGACCACACTTTCTTGGCGTCGACGAGGAGCGTCGAATGCGGCTTTGCTGCGCGTCGCTGTTCCTGTAATGCCTTTTGGACTTTATGAGATTCTCGGGCGGCTGTACCATACGTTGCATTCACAACTATCAGTCTGGCGGTTCCAGGCAAGTAAATGTGATCCATACCATTTGGATCTTTAGGCCGCTGATCCACCTTGGCGTCCACATCCATCGCCTCATCTGCGTCCTCCTCCTCCCCCAGCATGGGCTCATCATCTGGAATATCATCAGACCCCCCCTCAGAATCCGACCCATCGTCGGCAGCCAAGGGTTGGGTAATGGGTCTGCTCCTCTTTTGTCTGCCTTCGCTGTGCTCTCGAGGTGTGCTTTTTTCGGCTTGGGCCCCGCCTGCGTAGACGCCGCCCGCTTTTTGTTTGATTTTTGGAGGGCAACCATTTTTTGGCGGAGGCCTTCCGATAGATAGTTGAATGAGGAGGTGATTCTGCAGAGATATATCAATTCCAGTTGAGCGCTTTACTTTTTTGTCACGCAGGTGACGAAATAACACGTGACCAGTTGATCTGCTTTGCGTGACGCCGGAACGTTGCGTTTCTCACTACTTGCTCACTACTGAACGCGTCGCGAGGAAAGCCGTTGGAATCGTTGCTCGAACACTTGGGAGGCCATTCTGACTTGTATAAAGTCACCTTATTTAAACTATAATTTACATGTTAGATATCATAGCCTTCATCAAGTGTCAATCAGGTTGAACTTTTTCATAAATTCAATTTCGGCCAATTTACAATACACCAAAAAAGCGAAACGGTTATAAAAAATATTAACACCCCGTACATAGCCATAGTTTTTCGCTGCCTTCTTCACCGGCTCGTCAAATCCTGAGGTACCGTGTAACAACCGTGTAATAAATATTATTAAAGGGGAACAGAACAAGGGAAATCGACCGGAGGCATGCACCCGGGAGCACACCCGAATTCAACTATCTTCCAAGCCAGAAAGGCGCAGAAGAACTACCAGTAGGATAGGTTTCGGGTAATGCACTTAGGTAGTACTTAACCGCGATCGCTGTGAAAAGCTTTAAGTAAGCCGGGAATAGACCTCGAGTGCATCCGCCTCCAGAAGTTTATTCAAGCAAGGCCCGCACGTGTAGAAGTTTGAAGCCCCCGCAATATCTTCTCTGCTACTTGGAAGCGCATTGCGGTTGTTTTTCTCGAAGATTTCTGGTAGAATGTCAAATTGGAGTTCGCGGCAAAATTGAGTTGAAATGAAAGTCGAAGAGGTGTAAGTATATACAACAAGTCGTCAGTTCACCTAATTTAGGGTCCAACAAAAAGTTATTATAGAGTTAATTCGAAAGAATAGTAATCTGCATTCCATACTTTTCTGCCAACCCCTTCAACAGATCCAGCTCATAAGATTTTGGGCCGCTGGAGGGAGCAAACGAAAGCTTATCGAAAGCGAGCCCGGGTGCGGGTTATTTATAACGCGCGAAGTCAGCGCATTCGCAATCTCAAACGCCGACGTGCACCACCTATCCTCTAAAACTAAACTATCGAGGTTCGGAAGAAGCGGTGCGCGCTCTGTCGTTGGTCCATGGCTCGCGAGCGCTGGCAGGATAGATAGGTTTGCACTTATAACTGTAAGCTCGAGGCGAGTCACCGAGGGCAGTGCCGAAAGCACCGAAAATATATTCGAGTTCTCAATCCCAGCTACGTCTTCCTCCAGCACTAGCGAGGAGCGCAATGTCAAACATTTTGGCTGGCATCTCGATCGCTTGATCATCTCCAGAACCTGCTCGGCGAGAAACGGCAACTTCACAGCGCTGATGGAGAGTTCCTCCAGATTGGGGACGGTGAGGAAGCGGCATATAGCGGATATATAAAACCCGATGTTGGTAATGCTCAGTTTTCGCAGATGTGGGAGCAGGACCGGCTCGGAGCCAGAATCATCGATAAGGTAGCGGTCACTACGGTCGCTGTCCGTGGAGAAGGCGATGAGGTTCGGCATGTGCTGCATGATCTCCGTGAACTCGCCCTCGCGGAATAGGTTGCCCTTCGACGTGAAATGTGTGATCTGGGACCACGGAACGCGGACATTCTGCAGTGGGTAGACGATGTGCGTCATGTATAGCTCACGAAGGTTTTCCGCATGCTCAAATGCCTCGAGCGGCCACGACTGGGGAAGGAGTTCCCATTCTTCGACTCGTTTTGTTTCGATACACAGGCGCCGCAAATGGGGCACTCTGTTCTTGGCCAGAGTAAGGTAGTTCTGTGATTTTGTAAATAGATTGCCGTTCAGGTATATGTCCTTCCAGCGTTCGGAAAGGGTAAGGAGTGTGTTCCAGATGGGAAGGAGAGTCGGCAAGTCCTTGGCATGGAGGGAGAGCGTTAAGAGCTCGTTTTTGGATCGAGAAAGACATAGATCAAGAAAATGCTGCGATCCCTCAATGCGTGTGGAGTTTTGGAAGTTAAGACGTATATTTGACCACAATCCTGGAACGGAGATCGCCACCGCCCTCCAATACTTGCAAATTTTGCACAGCACCCACGGCATATCATCCCCACTCACACCAGAAATCCCGGGCCACTCTAGAATGGCATCCGATGAAACAAACAGGAATATCTCGCCCAGTATCTCCGGTGGGAGCTTACGAATCGGAGACAGAGCAACCTGGTGCTGCGCAAGCGTTGTTTGCAGTGTGCTGCGGTATTCCTTGAGTGTAGAGAGTATAGCGCGGACCCGGGTTATCTCGTCATCAATGGATGTGAGGGTAGTGTCAATATCGTGGATGGTTTCTCGAATGGTTTGCTCCTCTTCTGGTGATACCATGAGCGACGAATGGAGCAGCGACGGAGGCAGTGGTAAAATTGTGCGTAGCGGAAATGCAGCTCTGCTTGAAGGATTACTCATTGACAGAGGGCCGTAATCCATGGCTTCTGTTGGACTGTGAAGCCAGTCAAAAAAGAGTAAGTACGGATTTGAGATGAATATTGACGAACCTCATCCTTGGGTAGCTCCTAGTGTTCGCGATGTGTTTCTGGAGTACAGAGGGGGTCAACCCGACATACAAAACCTACAACAAGCTGTATAGGTGAAAGGGAATTTCCCGAAATTCGAACATATTACCATCACGTGCATGTAGATCGATTGATCGTTCACGGGCGCTTAGAAGTTGGCGAGAGTGGCATAAGGGCGTAACTGGGCCTAAATGTTACATCAGAGTTAGGAGTGTACGAACAGTTTTAATTTACTAAATACAAACAACAGCATTTTACAAAGTGGACGGATGCAGCAAGTCTTACAGAAGAGTTACAAACGCATCCGATAGTCGTTTAAAAAACCAATGATATAGATAATTGATATTGAATTAGGGCAAGAGAAAGTTCCTTCAGAAACAGAGTCGAATCATTCGTTGAATCTAGAAGGACGCAACTTCCACGGATTGTCCTTGTAGATATTCAAATGCGTATACGCGTCCGGCTTGAACCCGATCTTCCACTTCACCCCCACCTTCCTTAGTGCCTTCCTTAGCGCGCCCACCTCCTCCGCATCCGTATAGTCGTCCACATACACACATATAACGTGCTTCTCGCCCTCCTTCCACGTCGACACTTTCGCGAGCCCCTTCTGCCGCTCCGTGCAGACGTGGTACAGCACCTTGCCCCAGAGCACGTCGATCTTCCCGGACTCCTGGAACACCATCCACTTCCCCGCGAGGACGTTGTGCGCCTTGGCGATCTCGTCTACGGTCTCGACGGAGACGGTATCCGCGGCGACGAGCGCCTGGAAGGCCGCTTGGAGCCCCGCGATGTCCGGCGGGGCGCTCGGGCGCTGGCCGCCGCGGTCCCCGACGATCCAGGGCCCGTACTCGAAGGATGTGCGGCTCGGCGGCCAGCGCGCGAGGAACTTAATGATGTGAGGCTGGGTGGCGGTTTCGGCGGTCCAGGTGGAGTGGAGGTCGGCTGGGGAGGATGGGGGCGCGACGAAGGTGGGCTTGAGGGGCGCGAAGAGCTGGAATTTGGGGACGGCGGCTATGGCGGGCGGCGCGTCGTCGACGTCCATCATCACGACGTCTTGGGGTACGGAATCCATTTTAAACCGAATTGGGGTGCAAGATATAGGCCTGGATGCGAACGGTGAATGTGTTATTTGGAAGAGAGCGCAATCTCATCTATGAGATCAGTAAATCACCCGCTTCCGAAAACAAGAAGTTTGTTGTAACCGGCCCGTCGCAACTCCGATTCATATCTTACCGACGTTACTTGAACGTTACCGTCTAGTTGTACTCATCGCTTATGGCGGTCCATTTGGGTAAAAATTCCGTAGAAACTTTTTGTATATACGCGAAAACTTCTACATAGAACATTAGTATATTTCCTTTCATTCACACATGATTAGTCAAGTTTTAGACATACTTTGACGTGCGCGGAAACCTTTAGTGAGTGCGCGAAAATCTTTCTTCGTGCGCGGAAACTTTTTCGGCCAATTTGAGTGTGCGCGTAGAAATCTTTCCCTTCAATACCAGTAATTCACTCGTTTTTGCGTGTTTTGGACTGCGCGTAAATTTTATTAGCAGTGCGCGTAGAAATACTGCGCGAGCACTGAGCGCGTAGAAACATTTAGGCCGACATGCCGTGCTGAGGTAATTGATCTCGCTTAAGCTTTGCCGCCATTGCGGCAGCGGAGTTTAAACCCTCTCCACCTCAGTGGCCTCTGAGTGCTCTGAGCATTTAGGCAAAGAAATTGAAAGCCTAAGGTTGGCCTAAGGGTATGTATCATCTGGGAATACTTTGCTGCCTGTGCTAGAAAAGCAAGAATTGAAGCAAGCTGAGAGCTCAGGCCAAGTCAAGGGTTGCTCAAGGCTGTTTACAGGCTGTTTAACTGGTACTGGTATTTATCGGACCTTCTTCATGTACATTACTTCAAATAATCAATTTAAAGGCTGATATATCCTGTAATATTGCGGTTTGCAGGCCCAGGGCTTATTCCTCGAGCGCCTAAGTACGGAGACGCTCGAGGCTGACAGGCTTCAAACTCCGCTGCCGCACCGGCTGCTCAGCTTAGGCGAGATCAAATTACCTCAGCACGGCATGTCGGCCTAAATGTTTCTACGCGCTCAGTGCTCGCTCAGTATTTCTACGCGCACGCAAACATTTCTACGCGCACTGCTAATAAAATTTACGCGCAGTCATAGACACGCAAAAACGAGTGAATTACTGGTATTGAAGGGAAAGATTTCTACGCGCACACTCAAATTGGCCGAAAAAGTTTCCGCGCACGAAGAAAGATTTTCGCGCACTCACTAAAGGTTTCCGCGCACGTCAAAGTATGTCTAAAACTTGACTAATCATGTGTGAATGAAAGGAAATATACTAATGTTCTATATAGAAGTTTTCGCGCATATACAAAAAGTTTCTACGGAATTTTTACCCAAATGGACCGCCATAATCGCTCAGCTCACGAAAAAAATGACTGCGATATTGGACGCAATTGAGGTGAAAAACATATCTACGAGATAGACCTTCGATACCTCATCTCGACCTCCTGGAACACTTCTACACGTTTCGTAACCGCAAACCCCAGTTTCTCAAACAGCTGAATACTAGGAGTATTAGTATCCGAAATCTTCGTCACTAATGATGTTGGTGGTATCTGCAAAGGAGAGGCTGCAAAAGAATGTGCGTGGGGCAATGATAGGTCGCCGACGCGGAAGGCCTGGGGCTGGCCTGTAGCGTATCCGAGCATGAGCTGAAGCGCTTCAAGTGCCAGACCTTTTCTCCGGAACGAAGGCTCTGTGTTTTTTTGTTAGCTAAGTAGCGATTCAACGTGTGCATTCACGACGAACCTGCGATCATAATCTCAACCTCGGCATAAAAATCATCTTCGTCGTCTTTTGGCGTTGTCGTACTGGGAGATACAGACCGACGATGAGGTGGGACTCCGTATAGAAAGATGTTGACGTCGCCAACCATTGGCAGATGCGCAAGGCGCTCATCCGTGGGCGCAAGGCGCTCATCCGTGGGCGCAAGTTTTCCAAGGTCCTCTGGCAATTCAAGCGGAGAGTCCACACCGATAGGATAGCGCGACAGGATTATGAACGTCAGCTTGTCCTCGTCTTCTTGCCATTTCCCTAGTCCTTCATCAGCTTTGAGGTAACCGAGAACGACGATGCGCTAACCTTGCATTTCGTATTCCTCTTCCAGGCTAAGTGGCTCGCTGGCGGTGAGCGTGCGCAGTTCCTCACTAAGCATCCACTCGTGGTATTTCTATGCACGCCAGATACAGGCCAGGGCATGTCGTTCCAAATGGATAAAGTAGGCAGGTTTTCAGCATTTCAGCATGCCAGACTGCAGCGGTAGCGCACGCACAGGGACATGCTCCGCTCGATATGGGACGAGGACTATTCTGGAGCCAACAATCACGGTGCCGATGTTGACTTTCATTACAGGCAGAAAACAAGGCCGTAGAATTCGATGTAAGAGATGGTGGGGCAATACAAGTTGAATACAAGCCCTTGCGAGCCTACGATCCTTGCTGCAGAAAAGATCCCGGGCCGGCGCCCAAAATTCCCACCCTCCGCGAATATCGAAATTTGCCGTTCTTAGCGCTTGCTGCTAGACCACATCGCAGTCAAATCACGGCGAGATGGACGCTCTGATCGCGAAAGCAGACTCAATACAACCCCTCAACAAGAAGCGAAAAGCGTTCTTCAAAGCAGCAGCCGCCAGCGGCTCGTCAAAATCCCCAAAACCCACCCCGTCTGACCACACCCTCACCTCCGTCGCGAAGCACACCTCTCTCCCCAAATCCCTCCAGGACAAACACGCGTTGCCAGAAGATGTCCCGAGCTACAAGCACATCGCGAACAAGAAGCTGCGGACACACCTGCACCGGCAGTCTGCGCAGAGCGCGCGGGCGCAGACGCTGTTGGAGGATGCGGAGATGCTGTTGATGGACAACGCGGGGGGGATGGAGGTGGAGGGGGAGATGGACCGGACGTGGAGGGTGGGCCAGAGTGATATCGTGCAGTCTAGCGGGCAGGAGGCGGCGAAAGGACGGAAGGAATATAATCTGGACGGGGGTCCGTATCGGTCGAGATACACAAGAAACGGACGGTGAGTGCCATGTTTTTGAATCTCAACACCTTGACTGATCCGTGATGGCAACAGGCATCTTGCAATAGCTGGGAGGACCGGCCATGTTGCGACATTCGATTGGCAAACGGGTACCATGCACGCTGAATTACAACTACAAGAAACATGTCGAGACATCACGTACGCTTTTTCAAACTCGAATGTCGCCTTTCGTACTTATAAATCATCAGGTTCCTACAAGACCATTCTTTCTTTGCTGTTGCACAAAAGAAATATGCTTTCATCTACGATCGAGACGGTGTCGAGTTACATTGTCTAAAAGGCCACATCGAGCCCACACGACTGGAATTCCTGCCATACCACTGGCTATTAGCAAGTGTGGTACGCAGCATCCTAAATCTCATTCTCCTCCTTCTCTAATGATCTTTCAGGGAAACCCAGGCTATCTAAAATACCAAGACACATCCACCGGCCAACTCCTTGTCGAACACCGCACAAAACTCGGCGCCTGCACCACCATGACCCAGAACCTGCAAAACGCCGTCATCCACCTCGGGCACCAGAATGGGTGCGTCACGCTCTGGACGCCGAACCTCCCGCACCCCGCCGTGCAGCTCCTCGCGCACATGGGGCCCGTGGTCAGTGTCGCTGTGGACCCGAGCGAGGGCGGGCGGTATATGGCGAGTGCGGGGAGGGACGGGACGGTGAAGGTGTGGGACTGCCGGAATTGGAAGGGCGCGGTAAGGGAGTGGGCGGTGCGGGGTGGGG
This sequence comes from Pholiota molesta, assembly GCA_014925825.1. Classification (NCBI taxonomy): domain Eukaryota; kingdom Fungi; phylum Basidiomycota; class Agaricomycetes; order Agaricales; family Strophariaceae; genus Pholiota; species Pholiota molesta. Next base: position 83,676 of record JACGCK010000110.1, read on the forward strand.
CCGACCCGGAGCTGGAGTGGAGTGCGAGGGGGTATCTTGCGGTGGCGAGCGGTGGGACGGTCAACGTTCGTGTTCTCTTGTGGTTTGTGAAATCGATCCTCGTCGTTGATGTTTTTTTCTTCTTCTAGGTGTACAACCCACCCTCGATACACACGCCGTTCAACGCGCGGACGGCGCCGCCGCTATACGTGACGCATCCCATCCCGCACCGGCCCCTCGCCTCCGTCCGCTTCGCCCCGTTCCAAGATATCCTCACCATCGGGCACGCCGCCGGCCTCTCGAGCATCCTCGTGCCCGGCAGCGGCGAGCCCAACTTCGACAGCCGAGAGGCGGACCCCTTCGAGAATAAGAAGGCGCGCAGCGAGCGGGAGGTCAAGGGCCTCCTGGACAAGGTCCGCTCTTTTTTCTCTCTGGGTTTCGTTGTCTGGATGCTGACGATGCTGGCAGATCCAACCGGACTTGATCACCCTCGACCCCGAGTTCGTCGGCAACCTCGCGCCGCCGTCGAAGATGACGACGACGACGTTCGACGGGAAGCCCGCGGTGGCGGTCCCGTACGCGCGGCTCTCCCGCCTCGAGCGCCTGCGGGTGTCCGGCAAGATCGACGAGACGGAGGACCACAGCGGGGACGATGGAGACGAAGCGGAAGGCGACGCGAAGAAGGCGACGAAGGAGGAGCGGGAGAAGCGGAAGATGCGCGGGAAGGGGAAGAGCCTGAAGCGGTATCTGCGGAAGCAACGGAAGAATGTGGTCGATCCTGCTGCGGTGGGTTGTCGTTTGTTTTGTGTTATGGGGTTTTTTGGGGCTTATCTGTTTTGTGGATTTCAGATTGCGATTCGGACGAAGCTGGAGAAGCAGAAGGAGGAGAAGAAAAGAGCGGCGGCTGCGGCTGCTGCGTCGAAAACGGGCGAACAGCAAAAACCTTCGGCGTTGGATCGGTTCAAGGGTCGGCGAGAGGCGCGGGAAAGTGTCGGGCTCGGGGGGCGGGTGCAGGGTCAAATTACCATACGGCGTGAAAACGTGAAAACACGTAAGTAACTGACCTTTTTTTGCCTGTTGGGAGATTGTAGGAGCATAAGTTAGCCCACCCCGAAGGGCAGGCTAACGTAGATACAGCTGAAATGTAAGTAGTCAGTGGATAGTCAATAAACTGGTTTGTGCACCAAGGCATAAGTAGCGCGGTCGCAGTAGACAAATCCGTTATTTCTGAATGTGCACGGAAAGTCAACATCAGTAGAGAGTCAATAAACGGGTTTGCGCACCAAGTCATCCATGGCAGCAGCCAGATTCCGGGAAGGTGCATTGCGAAATCAGTCATTTTCGAACGTGCACAGAAAGTCCAAAAAAGGGTTCTGGCGGCTACATCTTCGCAGAAGCAGGGCATGGCTTTCTTCAATCAACACTGCAAAATTAATGAGCAAGATCAACACGAGCATTCGATGAACAAATCAGCAGAAGTTTCATGCCCAGTGAATAAATACACTGAGAGCCGTTTGGTGATCCGCGCTCGTCTATACTTATCTGATATTTGCGACGAACAGCTGACAACAATTTCAGCACGGAAACAGCAATTTGGGGTGTATAGTAACTCACCTGATAGACCAACTCCGGTGACGACCGTTGAGTTCAAGCACAAATCTGGACAAGAGCAGGTAATAAGCAATAAGTCAATGATACCATGTAGTCCATGACTCCATGGACATGTGCGAGATTGGGCTTGCACGTTGTTGCAATCTGGAACAACCAAACATAACATTACCTCACCGTAAAGAGCAGTATTTCCTTCAACATTCAGTCATTTCTTTCTAAACACAAAAGAGACAGAATCAGTAAATAATATCAACCGAAGTAAGCAGCAATACCTTCGTAGTCCATTGACATGTCGACCGTACCGCGACGATCTAAGATAGTTCACATCAATAATGGGCGCTTAAAGCAAACTTAGAAAACAAATACCTCACCCGGGACTTGGGAGCATAACAGCCTTGCCTGATGTCCAAATATAGTGTTAGACTACAGGAGAGCGTCAGCAGGATCCAAATTCAATCAGAAAAATCTGGAGAGAGGCTCAGGCACATTACTTTCGAATCCCATATTCAGAATACATCTTGTTGCGATGCGGTTTGCGGGAAGATCAAAAATTGTGTCGGAATATCTAGACATAGAATAAGTACCCTATCATATAATAAACGAAGATAGCTTACTCGGAATTGACCATGAATCAATGAATCGGATTTGCGGAAGCCGATATAGGGTGTCAAGACTCAAGACACATCTCGCACATATATAGATCAACCAAGTAAGCCGGCAATACTCTAGATCTATCGACATGTGGGACCGCGATATTCTAAAATAGTTTACATCAATAGTGGGTGCTTAAGATAAACTCAAGCGATGTACCTTGTGATATGATCAGACAAAAATCCAGAGAAGTACATTACCTTTGGATCCCATACTCAGAATACGTTCTTGTTGCGGACCGTGGTGCAGTTTGCGGGAAGCTCAAAACTCGTGTCAGAAGATCTGGACATAGAATAAGTACCCTATCAAGTATAAACGAAGATCACATACTTGGATTTGACCATGAATCACTGAATCAGATTTGGGGAAGTTAAAACAGGGTGTCAACACACGTCTCATACGTATATAGATCATTCAAAGACATACCATAGCATTAACTAGTCTCGGTTACAAAAGAAATCGGGCAGGACACCATCATAAAGACGGGATAGAGGAGGGGGGAACGTTGGGCACCTTTGCAAATGCTTACCTTCTTATATTCTCTGCGACCAAGGGTCGATCAATTCTGCCGCCCTTGCGCGATCTAGACCTGCGAAGTTTGAACAATGCTGGGATCCGCATCGGTGCTAAAGTTTCAGCCTTGCCAGCAAAGCGTGCTTGACGAGAGTATTCTTCAGGGTAGCATAAAGTCCGAGAATATCACACCACGAAAATGCACTTCTTCTCTGTTTTTCTCTTCAAATTCAGAAAGCTGCATTTTTCTTATTTTAATATGGATGTGAGAGCCTTAAAAAATACTTCGTCCAGAGAGAATTATATCTCTACGCAGCTGGGATGTTTAAATCTTGGAGCCTGAAGTTTGAGAAAAGAATCCGGGTGGCAAACTTTAAATTTACCGCTTCTAGCCGCTTCTCTTCGAATCCGTAATCTTTACCTAACGTGAATACAGGAGTCGATCTCCTGAGATATCATTTGATTTACTCAACCAGCATTGCCCTCCGCGTGCCAGCTCTCTTACACAAATATACATTATTCTGAATGAATAAAACAGTTGAACAGTCGCAAAATTATGTAGCCACAGTCTAGGGGAATATTAAAAAACAGTCTCCATCCGTAATTCTGGCTATATGGCAATCGAAGCAAAATTGCGTCCGAGATTGGGAACCATACACTTGCGTAAAAGCAGTTACCAAATCCCTACTTGACATACTTTCCGTTGCGTTCACTTCCCTACATTTGATGATGCAGAAGCATAATTTCCGGACCTAATTAACGCTTACATTTCTCAATTATGTTATTGCCCATTGCATTCTGCTATCCCACCCAAGTCCCATCGTCTTTCTTCCATTTCATGTGTAGTTTTCTAGGCAGCCGAACGTCGCCGCACAGTTTGATCGATCCAGAGGCTAGAGCTTTACAATTTTTATGACAAATCGCCTGTCTTGGTGCGGCACAATGGTTTAGCGCCCATATTTCGACACATTCAGCTCTCTGCAAGCTTTGTATACTTAGAGCTTTTCAACAATAGGAAGATTCTAGTGCCGTGACGTTGCGATCTAAGTAATACATTCATTATATATCTATTTTAACCGGTCTGAAGTGGTAATGGATGGTTATGGAATGACGCCTGCCGCGAGGGGCCAGATACAACAAGACGCATGTGCTATGCTCGAGCGCTTAGCACGTATGCTGTGGTAAAAAAACGACTATTTAGGATCTGATTCGCGGGGAACAACACGTTAGGAATGCACATTTTGTATTTGGCCCCTCGCAGAAGTCCTTTAGCGCCCGGCATGACCGCCAACGCTTCATTATTACCACTTTAGGCCATCTAGAATAATTGTATAATATTGTCTACCATTGAATAAGGAGCTCAAAAACTGCTAGAGTAAATGTGGAAAGTAAACGTTCTAATGAGGCCAAGGACGGAATCGGACTTGTTGGTTTGCATGCCTACAACGTTGCCGCGTCTTCGAGCACCTTTGAACACTGCATCACTACATCTTTGAGTCCAAGCCGCGCAAAGGCCCTTGATCAGAATCATAATTGTTTGAGAATAAGACATATGGACATCTCATTTGAGTCAAGTACGGCACTTTGTGCGGAAGATGAAGTTCGGATGTGAGTAGATGGAGCATGTGCACCTCCTCATCCAATACGCATTCAGAAGCGGAAAAAGAGCTCTTTTATACACCTGTCACTATGACCCTGCATGTAGCAACCGAGGTTCGTCGCAGTTAGAATATTGCGCACTGTATGGACCGCGAGGTGTGTGGAGGATGGTGTTTAGCTCCCCGTAGCATACCCGACAAGATAAGAGCATTACCGTTGCAATTCTTAATTATATCGCACAATTGTTCTGGAATAGGTTAGAAGACATTGCCGACTACCTATATCCAGTCGCACAGGTGTAGACGACTAAACGGCGACCGCAGGCACTCCATGCCACCCGACGGTACCCTGTGTCTGGATCCCCCGTCTCGCAAACAGATTCGAAATACAACGCCAGCGGCGATCTAGAACAAGCACGTAAGTGAGCTTCTATTACGAAATAACGGCAGCATTAGAATATTGCGCGCGATGTGGAGCGCGACATGTGTGGAGGATTGTGTTTAGCTCTCTGCAACATACCCATCATGATAACAGCATTGCCATTGCAATTCTCAATTATATCCTACAATTGCTTTTGAGCACGTTAGGAGACATTACCGACTACCTACTCCCAGTCGCACAGGGGTAGACGACTGAACGGCGACCGCAGGCACTCCATGCCACCCGACGGTACCCTGTGTCTGGATCCCCGTCTCGCAAACAGATTCGAAATGCAACGCCAGCGGCGATCTAGAAAAAGCACGTAAGTGAGCTTCTATTACGACATCACGGCAGCACTAAGCAGATGTTTCAGCCTAACCCGTCCACCAAATTGTTGCGATTACAGTGGAAGATTCGGGAGCGGGTGGGCGCATATTGAACAGAAGGCGCTAGAACTGCCGTTTCCTCGTATCCTTGGGTATTTTGCTCAGGGAAATATGGGTCTAGGCTAGCAGACCTTGGACAGGGGTGGACTTGGTGCGAGGTTTGGTCTGAGAGGTGGGCGGTGCCCATTTTTCTGAGAATGTGTTCGCGAGAGCCATTCAAATCAGATAGCTTGAAATACTGTAATAAAACAATAGAATGATATTGAGTGAACCTCCATGCTCATGAGAACAGCTTAAGATACACGGCGAGTAGATACGGGGGCATCTAAAATAGGGTATGAGGCTGATATTGCAAGCGCGGGAAGGGGACGTGGGGGAATGGTACTGTTCGCTTAACTTGGCCATCCCGGCATTTGGCCCTGCACACCGATCCGTTTAGATCCCAAACCCATTTATTTCCTTTGCTACGTGTACATGATGCGAAGGTGTATAAAAGGACTACGTAGCTGACCGTCTTTCTTCATTCCCTCGTCTCCTCATCTCATCTCCGCTCTCCCCTTCTTCTCTTATCGCCTCCTGCGTACTTGCCAAGCAAGGAGCCATCTGGCGCACTCGCATCTCGCGGCGCCTCTCGACCTCGAGCCTGTGAGTCCGTCGTGTCGAGGCTTGTCGCAGCTGTGTGCTGACGACTTGGACGCAGGCTCTGGATGCGGGCGCGCCTGTCAGAAAAGGCCGCCTTGAGGTAATGGTGAAATCCGGCTTACTGTTTGTTTTCCTCTCTCTGACCCTCGATGTTCTTTGCAGCCCTGCTGCAGCCCTCATGCATCGCCTTGCGCGCCGCACGGTCCACTCGCCATCGCTGTCGGCCTGCGCAAATGGCAGTGCGAGGCCGTCCTGATCTACGATCCCACACGACGATCGACGCGATCGAGGATATCTGGTACGTACGAATGCACGCTTTCCGCCTGCCGATCGCGACTGATCCTGCTCGCAGTGCAGACAGCCGTCTGGGGACGGATGCGGGTCGGCCGCTTGTGAGGAGCGGCGGGCGTAGCAGCGCCGCGGCGATGGATGGGGAGGTAACGTCTGGCCTGTCCGCGAAACGCTAACGAACGCTCGTCAGCTTTCCCTGCGCGGCGTTGAAAAGATGACGTACCAACCCTCTGCGCTGCTCCGCTCGTGGTCGAGCTTATCCGGTACGTTGCGAGCCATGCTTCCCACCTGCGGATCGCCACTGACCGCGCCCTACATCACAGATGGATGAACGACGGATGCAGGAGGTGGCTAGGAGGGCGGGTGCTGGTCGGCCGCTGGCGAGTAGTCGCGGTGTAGCAGCGCCTGTACGCGCCGCGGCGATGGGTGGGAGATATCGCCACTGACGCCCTACTTCTCGCAATGGAAACCGCCGTCCAGAATGAACGTCGGCTGCGGGATGTGGGTACGAACGGGTGCCTGTTGGCCGCTGGTAAGTAGCCGTTACGCCGTCGCAGCGAGCTCAGACGTACCGTATGCGCAAGTCGAGCCCGCTACTGCCTCGTACCTCCCATTCTATCCAATCCTTCCGACGTTCGGCTGAGCTTGTCCGTCCGTAACGCCTGGAATTGAGGTTGTCACGGAGGAGACTCGTCGAGGGCGAGGGCGAACGGCGGGTGTGGCAGGAGCGGGGACTCGTCGTTGCCGATGACGTCGTCGGCTGCTACGGCCTTGAGAATCGTATAGCCACTGACGCGATTGACGCCGTACTTGCCGCAGTGCAGATGGCCGTTCGAGATGGACGATGGATGCAGGAAAGCGGCTGTATGCGCCGCGGCGATGGGAGGTAATGTTTGTGCCCAGGTATGGAATCAGAACGGGTTCGCGCAAAGCTAACGATCCCTTTGTCAGCCTTCCGTGGCAAGGTATGCATCTCGCCTGCGAATCTCCACTGGCGCGATTGACGTCCTACTTGCGGCAGCGCGGACGCCGTTCGAGACAAACGACGGGTTCAGGAAGTGGCTAGGGACGAGGGCGGGTGCTCGTTGGCCGCTGGCGAGTAGTCGCGGGCGTGGAAGCGCCTTTATGCAAGGCAATGCCGTCAGCATTCCTTGCACGGCGTCGGAATGAGGGTCGAACGTACCGTAGACGCGCCATTGCGCGATGTCTGCCCTTTCACCCGTGTAGCCCAAGTGCTACCCACCCTCTGACGGTGTACTGACTTGCTATGTTGGGTAGCGGCAGCGATGTACGTCGAGGGCAGGGCAACGCGTGGCAGAGGGTGCCGAGAAGAGTGTGAGAGGACGAGGGCGGCGGGTATGCGACGTCGTCGTCGTCGATGTCTTTTTCGGCTGCCTTGCGCGCGGTCGAGGGAGTGGCGGGCGGCCGATGTCGCGATTGTTCTGCGCGCGGCGATGTTGTTGCTGGAGCAGAGAGGTAAGCACGGATTGAGAGGAATAAGGGTAAACTGACCTGTATAGCCGTCGGATGAGGGTCGGAGTAAGCGCGTGAGGGGTAAACTGACCGTCGGAGGAGGATCGGAGTGAGTGCGTGAGCTCGGCGTGTTGGCGAGGGATGGACGATTGTGGAGCCAACAATCACGGTGGCGATGTTGACTTTCATGCAACAAGAGATGGTGGGGCAACGATCCTTGCAGAAAAGACCCCGGGCCGGCGCCCAAAATTCCCACCCTCCGTGAATGTCGAAATTTGCCATTCTTAGCGCTTGCTGCTAGACCACATCGGTGGCGAGATGGACGCTCTAATCGCGAAAGCAGACTCAATACAACCCCTCAACAAGAAGCGAAAAGCGTTCTTCAAATCAGCAGCCGCCAGCGGCTCGTCAAAGCCTCCCAAGTCTGACCACACTCTCACCTCCGTCGCGAAACACACCTCTCTCCCCAAATCCCTCCAGGACAAACACACGTTGCCAGACGATGTCCCGAGCTACAAGCACATCGCGAACAAAAAGCTGCGGACACACCTGCACCGGCAGTCTGCGCAGAGCGCGCGGGCGCAGACACTGTTGGAGGATGCGGAGATGCTGTTGATGGACAACGCGGGGGGGATGGAGGTGGAGGGGGAGATGGACAGGACGTGGAGGGTGGGCCAGAGCGATATCGTGCAGTCTAGCGGGCAGGAGGCGGCAAAGGGACGGAAGGAATATAAACTGGATGGGGGTCCGTATCGGTCGAGGTACACAAGAAACGGACGGTGAGTGCCATATTGTTAAATCTTAACACTTTCACTAACCCTTACTACCAAATAGACATCTTGCAATAGCTGGGAGGACGGGCCATGTTGCAACGTTTGATTGGCAGACGGGGACGATGCACGCTGAACTACAACTACAAGAAACATGTCGAGACATCACGTATGCTTTTTTTAAAACTCGAATGTCGCCTTCATACTTATGCATCTATACTCATAAATCATCAGATTCCTACAAGATCATTCTTTCTTTGCTGTTGCGCAGAAAAAATATGTTTTTATTTACGATCGAGACGGTGTCGAATTACATTGTCTAAAAGGCCACATCGAGCCCACACGACTGGAATTCCTGCCATACCACTGGCTACTTGCGAGCGTGGTGCGCGAAAATTATCCTAACGCTACCCTCCCTTTATTTTCTAATAACATATCATTTGCATTAGGGAAACCCTGGCTATCTAAAATACCAAGACACATCCACCGGCCAACTCCTTGTCGAACACCGCACGAAACTCGGCGCCTGCACCACCATGACCCAGAACCTGCACAACGCCGTCATCCACCTCGGGCACCAGAATGGGTGCGTCACGCTCTGGACGCCGAACCTCCCGCACCCCGCCGTGCAGCTTCTCGCGCACATGGGGCCCGTGGTGAGCGTCGCAGTGGACCCGAGCGAGGGCGGGCGGTATATGGCGAGTGCGGGGCGGGACGGAACGGTGAAGGTGTGGGACTGCCGGAACTGGAAGGGCGCGGTAAGGGAGTGGGCGGTGCGGGGTGGGGGCGACCCAGAGCTGGAGTGGAGTGCGAGAGGCTATCTTGCGGTGGCGAGCGGTGGGACGGTCAACGTTTGTGTTCTCTTGTGGTTTGTAAAATCGATCCTCGTCGTTGATGTTTTTTTCTTCTTCTTCTAGGTGTACAACCCACCCTCGATACACACGCCGTTCAACGCGCGGACGGCGCCGCCGCTATACGTGACGCATCCCATCCCGCACCGGCCCCTCGCCTCCGTCCGCTTCGCCCCCTTCCAGGATATCCTCACCATCGGGCACGCCGCCGGCCTCTCAAGCATCCTCGTGCCCGGCAGCGGCGAGCCCAACTTCGACAGCCGAGAGGCGGACCCCTTCGAGAACAAGAAGGCGCGCAGCGAGCGGGAGGTCAAGGGCCTCCTGGACAAGGTCCGCTCTTTTTTGCTCTCTGGATTTCGTTGTCTGGATGCTGACGATGCTAACAGATCCAACCGGACTTGATCACCCTCGACCCCGAGTTCGTCGGCAACCTCGCGCCGCCGTCGAAGATGACGACGACGACGTTCGACGGGAAGCCCGAGGTGGCGGTTCCGTACGCGCGGCTCTCCCGCCTCGAGCGCCTGCGGGTGTCCGGCAAGATCGACGAGACGGAGGAGCACAGCGGGGACGATGCAGTGGACGCGGAAGGCGACGCAAAGAAGGCGACGAAGGAGGAGCGGGAGAAGCGGAAGATGCGCGGGAAGGGGAAAAGCCTGAAGCGGTATCTGCGGAAGCAACGGAAGAATGTGGTCGATCCTGCTGCGGTGGGTTGTTGTTTGTTTTGTGTTATGGGGTTTTTTGGGGCTTATCTGTTTTGTGGATTTCAGATTGCGATTCGGACGAAGCTGGAGAAGCAGAAGGAGGAGAAGAAAAGAGCGGCGGCTGCGGCTGCTGCGTCGAAAACGGGCGAACAGCAAAAACCTTCGGCGTTGGATCGGTTCAAGGGTCGGCGAGAGGCGCGGGAAAGTGTCGGGCTCGGGGGGCGGGTGCAGGGTCAAATTACCATACGGCGTGAAAACGTGAAAACACGTAAGTAACTGACCTTTTTTTGCCTGTTGGGAGATTGTAGGAGCATAAGTTAGCCCACCCCGAAGGGCAGGCTAACGTAGATACAGCTGAAATGTAAGTAGTCAGTGGATAGTCAATAAACTGGTTTGTGCACCAAGGCATAAGTAGCGCGGTCGCAGTAGACAAATCCGTTATTTCTGAATGTGCACGGAAAGTCAACATCAGTAGAGAGTCAATAAACGGGTTTGCGCACCAAGTCATCCATGGCAGCAGCCAGATTCCGGGAAGGTGCATTGCGAAATCAGTCATTTTCAAACGTGCACAGAAAGTCCAAAAAAGGGTTCTGGCGGCTACATCTTCGCAGAAGCAGGGCATGGCTTTCTTCAATCAACACTGCAAAATTAATGAGCAAGATCAACACGAGCATTCGATGAACAAATCAGCAGAAGTTTCATGCCCAGTGAATAAATACACTGAGAGCCGTTTGGTGATCCGCGCTCGTCTATACTTATCCGATATTTGCGACGAACAGCTGACAACAATTTCAGCACGGAAACAGCAATTTGGGGTGTATAGTAACTCACCTGATAGACCAACTCCGGTGACGACCGTTGAGTTCAAGCACAAATCTGGACAAGAGCAGGTAATAAGCAATAAGTCAATGATACCATGTAGTCCATGACTCCATGGACATGTGCGAGATTGGGCTTGCACGTTGTTGCAATCTGGAACAACCAAACATAACATTACCTCACCGTAAAGAGCAGTATTTCCTTCAACATTCAGTCATTTCTTTCTAAACACAAAAGAGACAGAATCAGTAAATAATATCAACCGAAGTAAGCAGCAATACCTTCGTAGTCCATTGACATGTCGACCATACCGCGACGATCTAAGATAGTTCACATCAATAATGGGCGCTTAAAGCAAACTTAGAAAACAAATACCTCACCCGGGACTTGGGAGCATAACAGCCTTGCCTGATGTCCAAATATAGTGTTAGACTACAGGAGAGCGTCAGCAGGATCCAAATTCAATCAGAAAAATCTGGAGAGAGGCTCAGGCACATTACTTTCGAATCCCATATTCAGAATACATCTTGTTGCGATGCGGTTTGCGGGAAGATCAAAAATTGTGTCGGAATATCTAGACATAGAATAAGTACCCTATCATATAATAAACGAAGATAGCTTACTCGGAATTGACCATGAATCAATGAATCGGATTTGCGGAAGCCGATATAGGGTGTCAAGACTCAAGACACATCTCGCACATATATAGATCAACCAAGTAAGCCGGCAATACTCTAGATCTATCGACATGTGGGACCGCGATATTCTAAAATAGTTTACATCAATAGTGGGTGCTTAAGATAAACTCAAGCGATGTACCTTGTGATATGATCAGACAAAAATCCAGAGAAGTACATTACCTTTGGATCCCATACTCAGAATACGTTCTTGTTGCGGACCGTGGTGCAGTTTGCGGGAAGCTCAAAACTCGTGTCAGAAGATCTGGACATAGAATAAGTACCCTATCAAGTATAAACGAAGATCACATACTTGGATTTGACCATGAATCACTGAATCAGATTTGGGGAAGTTAAAACAGGGTGTCAACACACGTCTCATACGTATATAGATCATTCAAAGACATACCATAGCATTAACTAGTCTCGGTTACAAAAGAAAATCGGGCAGGACACCATCATAAAGACGGGATAGAGGAGGGGGGAACGTTGGGCACCTTTGCAAATGCTTACCTTCTTATATTCTCTGCGACCAAGGGTCGATCAATTCTGCCGCCCTTGCGCGATCTAGACCTGCGAAGTTTGAACAATGCTGGGATCCGCATCGGTGCTAAAGTTTCAGCCTTGCCAGCAAAGCGTGCTTGACGAGAGTATTCTTCAGGGTAGCATAAAGTCCGAGAATATCACACCACGAAAATGCACTTCTTCTCTGTTTTTCTCTTCAAATTCAGAAAGCTGCATTTTTCTTATTTTAATATGGATGTGAGAGCCTTAAAAAATACTTCGTCCAGAGAGAATTATATCTCTACGCAGCTGGGATGTTTAAATCTTGGAGCCTGAAGTTTGAGAAAAGAATCCGGGTGGCAAACTTTAAATTTACCGCTTCTAGCCGCTTCTCTTCGAATCCGTAATCTTTACCTAACGTGAATACAGGAGTCGATCTCCTGAGATATCATTTGATTTACTCAACCAGCATTGCCCTCCGCGTGCCAGCTCTCTTACACAAATATACATTATTCTGAATGAATAAAACAGTTGAACAGTCGCAAAATTATGTAGCCACAGTCTAGGGGAATATTAAAAAACAGTCTCCATCCGTAATTCTGGCTATATGGCAATCGAAGCAAAATTGCGTCCGAGATTGGGAACCATACACTTGCGTAAAAGCAGTTACCAAATCCCTACTTGACATACTTTCCGTTGCGTTCACTTCCCTACATTTGATGATGCAGAAGCATAATTTCCGGACCTAATTAACGCTTACATTTCTCAATTATGTTATTGCCCATTGCCATTCTGCTATCCCACCCAAGTCCCATCGTCTTTCTTCCATTTCATGTGTAGTTTTCTAGGCAGCCGAACGTCGCCGCACAGTTTGATCGATCCAGAGGCTAGAGCTTTACAATTTTTATGACAAATCGCCTGTCTTGGTGCGGCACAATGGTTTAGCGCCCATATTTCGACACATTCAGCTCTCTGCAAGCTTTGTATACTTAGAGCTTTTCAACAATAGGAAGATTCTAGTGCCGTGACGTTGCGATCTAAGTAATACATTCATTATATATCTATTTTAACCGGTCTGAAGTGGTAATGGATGGTTATGGAATGACGCCTGCCGCGAGGGGCCAGATACAACAAGACGCATGTGCTATGCTCGAGCGCTTAGCACGTATGCTGTGGTAAAAAAACGACTATTTAGGATCTGATTCGCGGGGAACAACACGTTAGGAATGCACATTTTGTATTTGGCCCCTCGCAGAAGTCCTTTAGCGCCCGGCATGACCGCCAACGCTTCATTATTACCACTTTAGGCCATCTAGAATAATTGTATAATATTGTCTACCATTGAATAAGGAGCTCAAAAACTGCTAGAGTAAATGTGGAAAGTAAACGTTCTAATGAGGCCAAGGACGGAATCGGACTTGTTGGTTTGCATGCCTACAACGTTGCCGCGTCTTCGAGCACCTTTGAACACTGCATCACTACATCTTTGAGTCCAAGCCGCGCAAAGGCCCTTGATCAGAATCATAATTGTTTGAGAATAAGACATATGGACATCTCATTTGAGTCAAGTACGGCACTTTGTGCGGAAGATGAAGTTCGGATGTGAGTAGATGGAGCATGTGCACCTCCTCATCCAATACGCATTCAGAAGCGGAAAAAGAGCTCTTTTATACACCTGTCACTATGACCCTGCATGTAGCAACCGAGGTTCGTCGCAGTTAGAATATTGCGCACTGTATGGACCGCGAGGTGTGTGGAGGATGGTGTTTAGCTCCCCGTAGCATACCCGACAAGATAAGAGCATTACCGTTGCAATTCTTAATTATATCGCACAATTGTTCTGGAATAGGTTAGAAGACATTGCCGACTACCTATATCCAGTCGCACAGGTGTAGACGACTAAACGGCGACCGCAGGCACTCCATGCCACCCGACGGTACCCTGTGTCTGGATCCCCCGTCTCGCAAACAGATTCGAAATACAACGCCAGCGGCGATCTAGAACAAGCACGTAAGTGAGCTTCTATTACGAAATAACGGCAGCATTAGAATATTGCGCGCGATGTGGAGCGCGACATGTGTGGAGGATTGTGTTTAGCTCTCTGCAACATACCCATCATGATAACAGCATTGCCATTGCAATTCTCAATTATATCCTACAATTGCTTTTGAGCACGTTAGGAGACATTACCGACTACCTACTCCCAGTCGCACAGGGGTAGACGACTGAACGGCGACCGCAGGCACTCCATGCCACCCGACGGTACCCTGTGTCTGGATCCCCGTCTCGCAAACAGATTCGAAATGCAACGCCAGCGGCGATCTAGAAAAAGCACGTAAGTGAGCTTCTATTACGACATCACGGCAGCACTAAGCAGATGTTTCAGCCTAACCCGTCCACCAAATTGTTGCGATTACAGTGGAAGATTCGGGAGCGGGTGGGCGCATATTGAACAGAAGGCGCTAGAACTGCCGTTTCCTCGTATCCTTGGGTATTTTGCTCAGGGAAATATGGGTCTAGGCTAGCAGACCTTGGACAGGGGTGGACTTGGTGCGAGGTTTGGTCTGAGAGGTGGGCGGTGCCCATTTTTCTGAGAATGTGTTCGCGAGAGCCATTCAAATCAGATAGCTTGAAATACTGTAATAAAACAATAGAATGATATTGAGTGAACCTCCATGCTCATGAGAACAGCTTAAGATACACGGCGAGTAGATACGGGGGCATCTAAAATAGGGTATGAGGCTGATATTGCAAGCGCGGGAAGGGGACGTGGGGGAATGGTACTGTTCGCTTAACTTGGCCATCCCGGCATTTGGCCCTGCACACCGATCCGTTTAGATCCCAAACCCATTTATTTCCTTTGCTACGTGTACATGATGCGAAGGTGTATAAAAGGACTACGTAGCTGACCGTCTTTCTTCATTCCCTCGTCTCCTCATCTCATCTCCGCTCTCCCCTTCTTCTCTTATCGCCTCCTGCGTACTTGCCAAGCAAGGAGCCATCTGGCGCACTCGCATCTCGCGGCGCCTCTCGACCTCGAGCCTGTGAGTCCGTCGTGTCGAGGCTTGTCGCAGCTGTGTGCTGACGACTTGGACGCAGGCTCTGGATGCGGGCGCGCCTGTCAGAAAGGCCGCCTTGAGGTAATGGTGAAATCCGGCTTACTGTTTGTTTTCCTCTCTCTGACCCTCGATGTTCTTTGCAGCCCTGCTGCAGCCCTCATGCATCGCCTTGCGCGCCGCACGGTCCACTCGCCATCGCTGTCGGCCTGCGCAAATGGCAGTGCGAGGCCGTCCTGATCTACGATCCCACACGACGATCGACGCGATCGAGGATATCTGGTACGTACGAATGCACGCTTTCCGCCTGCCGATCGCGACTGATCCTGCTCGCAGTGCAGACAGCCGTCTGGGGACGGATGCGGGTCGGCCGCTTGTGAGGAGCGGCGGGGCGTAGCAGCGCCGCGGCGATGGATGGGGAGGTAACGTCTGGCCTGTCCGCGAAACGCTAACGAACGCTCGTCAGCTTTCCCTGCGCGGCGTTGAAAAGATGACGTACCAACCCTCTGCGCTGCTCCGCTCGTGGTCGAGCTTATCCGGTACGTTGCGAGCCATGCTTCCCACCTGCGGATCGCCACTGACCGCGCCCTACATCACAGATGGATGAACGACGGATGCAGGAGGTGGCTAGGAGGGCGGGTGCTGGTCGGCCGCTGGCGAGTAGTCGCGGTGTAGCAGCGCCTGTACGCGCCGCGGCGATGGGTGGGAGATATCGCCACTGACGCCCTACTTCTCGCAATGGAAACCGCCGTCCAGAATGAACGTCGGCTGCGGGATGTGGGTACGAACGGGTGCCTGTTGGCCGCTGGTAAGTAGCCGTTACGCCGTCGCAGCGAGCTCAGACGTACCGTATGCGCAAGTCGAGCCCGCTACTGCCTCGTACCTCCCATTCTATCCAATCCTTCCGACGTTCGGCTGAGCTTGTCCGTCCGTAACGCCTGGAATTGAGGTTGTCACGGAGGAGACTCGTCGAGGGCGAGGGCGAACGGCGGGTGTGGCAGGAGCGGGGACTCGTCGTTGCCGATGACGTCGTCGGCTGCTACGGCCTTGAGAATCGTATAGCCACTGACGCGATTGACGCCGTACTTGCCGCAGTGCAGATGGCCGTTCGAGATGGACGATGGATGCAGGAAAGCGGCTGTATGCGCCGCGGCGATGGGAGGTAATGTTTGTGCCCAGGTATGGAATCAGAACGGGTTCGCGCAAAGCTAACGATCCCTTTGTCAGCCTTCCGTGGCAAGGTATGCATCTCGCCTGCGAATCTCCACTGGCGCGATTGACGTCCTACTTGCGGCAGCGCGGACGCCGTTCGAGACAAACGACGGGTTCAGGAAGTGGCTAGGGACGAGGGCGGGTGCTCGTTGGCCGCTGGCGAGTAGTCGCGGGCGTGGAAGCGCCTTTATGCAAGGCAATGCCGTCAGCATTCCTTGCACGGCGTCGGAATGAGGGTCGAACGTACCGTAGACGCGCCATTGCGCGATGTCTGCCCTTTCACCCGTGTAGCCCAAGTGCTACCCACCCTCTGACGGTGTACTGACTTGCTATGTTGGGTAGCGGCAGCGATGTACGTCGAGGGCAGGGCAACGCGTGGCAGAGGGTGCCGAGAAGAGTGTGAGAGGACGAGGGCGGCGGGTATGCGACGTCGTCGTCGTCGATGTCTTTTTCGGCTGCCTTGCGCGCGGTCGAGGGAGTGGCGGGCGGCCGATGTCGCGATTGTTCTGCGCGCGGCGATGTTGTTGCTGGAGCAGAGAGGTAAGCACGGATTGAGAGGAATAAGGGTAAACTGACCTGTATAGCCGTCGGATGAGGGTCGGAGTAAGCGCGTGAGGGGTAAACTGACCGTCGGAGGAGGATCGGAGTGAGTGCGTGAGCTCGGCGTGTTGGCGAGGGATGGACGATTGTGGAGCCAACAATCACGGTGGCGATGTTGACTTTCATGCAACAAGAGATGGTGGGGCAACGATCCTTGCAGAAAAGACCCCGGGCCGGCGCCCAAATTCCCACCCTCCGTGAATGTCGAAATTTGCCATTCTTAGCGCTTGCTGCTAGACCACATCGGTGGCGAGATGGACGCTCTAATCGCGAAAGCAGACTCAATACAACCCTCAACAAGAAGCGAAAAGCGTTCTTCAAATCAGCAGCCGCCAGCGGCTCGTCAAAGCCTCCCAAGTCTGACCACACTCTCACCTCCGTCGCGAAACACACCTCTCTCCCCAAATCCCTCCAGGACAAACACACGTTGCCAGACGATGTCCCGAGCTACAAGCACATCGCGAACAAAAAGCTGCGGACACACCTGCACCGGCAGTCTGCGCAGAGCGCGCGGGCGCAGACACTGTTGGAGGATGCGGAGATGCTGTTGATGGACAACGCGGGGGGGATGGAGGTGGAGGGGGAGATGGACAGGACGTGGAGGGTGGGCCAGAGCGATATCGTGCAGTCTAGCGGGCAGGAGGCGGCAAAGGGACGGAAGGAATATAAACTGGATGGGGGTCCGTATCGGTCGAGGTACACAAGAAACGGACGGTGAGTGCCATATTGTTAAATCTTAACACTTTCACTAACCCTTACTACCAAATAGACATCTTGCAATAGCTGGGAGGACGGGCCATGTTGCAACGTTTGATTGGCAGACGGGGACGATGCACGCTGAACTACAACTACAAGAAACATGTCGAGACATCACGTATGCTTTTTTTAAAACTCGAATGTCGCCTTCATACTTATGCATCTATACTCATAAATCATCAGATTCCTACAAGATCATTCTTTCTTTGCTGTTGCGCAGAAAAAATATGTTTTTATTTACGATCGAGACGGTGTCGAATTACATTGTCTAAAAGGCCACATCGAGCCCACACGACTGGAATTCCTGCCATACCACTGGCTACTTGCGAGCGTGGTGCGCGAAAATTATCCTAACGCTACCCTCCCTTTATTTTCTAATAACATATCATTTGCATTAGGGAAACCCTGGCTATCTAAAATACCAAGACACATCCACCGGCCAACTCCTTGTCGAACACCGCACGAAACTCGGCGCCTGCACCACCATGACCCAGAACCTGCACAACGCCGTCATCCACCTCGGGCACCAGAATGGGTGCGTCACGCTCTGGACGCCGAACCTCCCGCACCCCGCCGTGCAGCTTCTCGCGCACATGGGGCCCGTGGTGAGCGTCGCAGTGGACCCGAGCGAGGGCGGGCGGTATATGGCGAGTGCGGGGCGGGACGGAACGGTGAAGGTGTGGGACTGCCGGAACTGGAAGGGCGCGGTAAGGGAGTGGGCGGTGCGGGGTGGGGGCGACCCAGAGCTGGAGTGGAGTGCGAGAGGCTATCTTGCGGTGGCGAGCGGTGGGACGGTCAACGTTTGTGTTCTCTTGTGGTTTGTAAAATCGATCCTCGTCGTTGATGTTTTTTTCTTCTTCTTCTAGGTGTACAACCCACCCTCGATACACACGCCGTTCAACGCGCGGACGGCGCCGCCGCTATACGTGACGCATCCCATCCCGCACCGGCCCCTCGCCTCCGTCCGCTTCGCCCCCTTCCAGGATATCCTCACCATCGGGCACGCCGCCGGCCTCTCAAGCATCCTCGTGCCCGGCAGCGGCGAGCCCAACTTCGACAGCCGAGAGGCGGACCCCTTCGAGAACAAGAAGGCGCGCAGCGAGCGGGAGGTCAAGGGCCTCCTGGACAAGGTCCGCTCTTTTTTGCTCTCTGGATTTCGTTGTCTGGATGCTGACGATGCTAACAGATCCAACCGGACTTGATCACCCTCGACCCCGAGTTCGTCGGCAACCTCGCGCCGCCGTCGAAGATGACGACGACGACGTTCGACGGGAAGCCCGAGGTGGCGGTTCCGTACGCGCGGCTCTCCCGCCTCGAGCGCCTGCGGGTGTCCGGCAAGATCGACGAGACGGAGGAGCACAGCGGGGACGATGCAGTGGACGCGGAAGGCGACGCAAAGAAGGCGACGAAGGAGGAGCGGGAGAAGCGGAAGATGCGCGGGAAGGGGAAAAGCCTGAAGCGGTATCTGCGGAAGCAACGGAAGAATGTGGTCGATCCTGCTGCGGTGGGTTGTTGTTTGTTTTGTGTTATGGGGTTTTTTGGGGCTTATCTGTTTTGTGGATTTCAGATTGCGATTCGGACGAAGCTGGAGAAGCAGAAGGAGGAGAAGAAAAGAGCGGCGGCTGCGGCTGCTGCGTCGAAAACGGGCGAACAGCAAAAACCTTCGGCGTTGGATCGGTTCAAGGGTCGGCGAGAGGCGCGGGAAAGTGTCGGGCTCGGGGGGCGGGTGCAGGGTCAAATTACCATACGGCGTGAAAACGTGAAAACACGTAAGTAACTGACTTTTTTTGCCTGTTGGGAGATTGTAGGAGCATAAGTTAGCCCACCCGAAGGGCAGGCTAACGTAGATACAGCTGAAATGTAAGTAGTCAGTGGATAGTCAATAAACTGGTTTGTGCACCAAGGCATAAGTAGCGCGGTCGCAGTAGACAAATCCGTTATTTCTGAATGTGCACGGAAAGTCAACATCAGTAGAGAGTCAATAAACGGGTTTGCGCACCAAGTCATCCATGGCAGCAGCCAGATTCCGGGAAGGTGCATTGCGAAATCAGTCATTTTCAACAGTGCACAGAAAGTCCAAAAAAGGGTTCTGGCGGCTACATCTTCGCAGAAGCAGGGCATGGCTTTCTTCAATCAACACTGCAAAATTAATGAGCAGATCAACACGAGCATTCGATGAACAAATCAGCAGAAGTTTCATGCCAGTGAATAAATACACTGAGAGCCGTTTGGTGATCCGCGCTCGTCTATACTTATCCGATATTTGCGACGAACAGCTGACAACAATTTCAGCACGGAAACAGCAATTTGGGGTGTATAGTAACTCACCTGATAGACCAACTCCGGTGACGACCGTTGAGTTCAAGCACAAATCTGGACAAGAGCAGGTAATAAGCAATAAGTCAATGATACCATGTAGTCCATGACTCCATGGACATGTGCGAGATTGGGCTTGCACGTTGTTGCAATCTGGAACAACCAAACATAACATTACCTCACCGTAAAGAGCAGTATTTCCTTCAACATTCAGTCATTTCTTTCTAAACACAAAAGAGACAGAATCAGTAAATAATATCAACCGAAGTAAGCAGCAATACTTCGTAGTCCATTGACATGTCGACCATACCGCGACGATCTAAGATAGTTCACATCAATAATGGGCGCTTAAAGCAAACTTAGAAAAAATACCTCACCCGGGACTTGGGAGCATAACAGCCTTGCCTGATGTCCAAATATAGTGTTAGACTACAGGAGAGCGTCAGCAGGATCCAAATTCAATCAGAAAAATCTGGAGAGAGGCTCAGGCACATTACTTTTCGAATCCCATATTCAGAATACATCTTGTTGCGATGCGGTTTGCGGGAAGATCAAAAATTGTGTCGGAATATCTAGACATAGAATAAGTACCCTATCATATAATAAACGAAGATAGCTTACTCGGAATTGACCATGAATCAATGAATCGGATTTGCGGAAGCCGATATAGGGTGTCAAGACTCAAGACACATCTCGCACATATATAGATCAACCAAGTAAGCCGGCAATACTCTAGATCTATCGACATGTGGGACCGCGATATTCTAAAATAGTTTACATCAATAGTGGGTGCTTAAGATAAACTCAAGCGATGTACCTTGTGATATGATCAGACAAAAATCCAGAGAAGTACATTACCTTTGGATCCCATACTCAGAATACGTTCTTGTTGCGGACCGTGGTGCAGTTTGCGGGAAGCTCAAAACTCGTGTCAGAAGATCTGGACATAGAATAAGTACCCTATCAAGTATAAACGAAGATCACATACTTGGATTTGACCATGAATCACTGAATCAGATTTGGGGAAGTTAAAACAGGGTGTCAACACACGTCTCATACGTATATAGATCATTCAAAGACATACCATAGCATTAACTAGTCTCGGTTACAAAAGAAAATCGGGCAGGACACCATCATAAAGACGGGATAGAGGAGGGGGGAACGTTGGGCACCTTTGCAAATGCTTACCTTCTTATATTCTCTGCGACCAAGGGTCGATCAATTCTGCCGCCCTTGCGCGATCTAGACCTGCGAAGTTTGAACAATGCTGGGATCCGCATCGGTGCTAAAGTTTCAGCCTTGCCAGCAAAGCGTGCTTGACGAGAGTATTCTTCAGGGTAGCATAAAGTCCGAGAATATCACACCACGAAAATGCACTTCTTCTCTGTTTTTCTCTTCAAATTCAGAAAGCTGCATTTTTCTTATTTTAATATGGATGTGAGAGCCTTAAAAAATACTTCGTCCAGAGAGAATTATATCTCTACGCAGCTGGGATGTTTAAATCTTGGAGCCTGAAGTTTGAGAAAAGAATCCGGGTGGCAAACTTTTAAATTTACCGCTTCTAGCCGCTTCTCTTCGAATCCGTAATCTTTACCTAACGTGAATACAGGAGTCGATCTCCTGAGATATCATTTGATTTACTCAACCAGCATTGCCCTCCGCGTGCCAGCTCTCTTACACAAATATACATTATTCTGAATGAATAAAACAGTTGAACAGTCGCAAAATTATGTAGCCACAGTCTAGGGGAATATTAAAAAACAGTCTCCATCCGTAATTCTGGCTATATGGCAATCGAAGCAAAATTGCGTCCGAGATTGGGAACCATACACTTGCGTAAAAGCAGTTACCAAATCCCTACTTGACATACTTTCCGTTGCGTTCACTTCCCTACATTTGATGATGCAGAAGCATAATTTCCGGACCTAATTAACGCTTACATTTCTCAATTATGTTATTGCCCATTGCCATTCTGCTATCCCACCCAAGTCCCATCGTCTTTCTTCCATTTCATGTGTAGTTTTCTAGGCAGCCGAACGTCGCCGCACAGTTTGATCGATCCAGAGGCTAGAGCTTTACAATTTTTATGACAAATCGCCTGTCTTGGTGCGGCACAATGGTTTAGCGCCCATATTTCGACACATTCAGCTCTCTGCAAGCTTTGTATACTTAGAGCTTTTCAACAATAGGAAGATTCTAGTGCCGTGACGTTGCGATCTAAGTAATACATTCATTATATATCTATTTTAACCGGTCTGAAGTGGTAATGGATGGTTATGGAATGACGCCTGCCGCGAGGGGCCAGATACAACAAGACGCATGTGCTATGCTCGAGCGCTTAGCACGTATGCTGTGGTAAAAAAACGACTATTTAGGATCTGATTCGCGGGGAACAACACGTTAGGAATGCACATTTTGTATTTGGCCCCTCGCAGAAGTCCTTTAGCGCCCGGCATGACCGCCAACGCTTCATTATTACCACTTTAGGCCATCTAGAATAATTGTATAATATTGTCTACCATTGAATAAGGAGCTCAAAAACTGCTAGAGTAAATGTGGAAAGTAAACGTTCTAATGAGGCCAAGGACGGAATCGGACTTGTTGGTTTGCATGCCTACAACGTTGCCGCGTCTTCGAGCACCTTTGAACACTGCATCACTACATCTTTGAGTCCAAGCCGCGCAAAGGCCCTTGATCAGAATCATAATTGTTTGAGAATAAGACATATGGACATCTCATTTGAGTCAAGTACGGCACTTTGTGCGGAAGATGAAGTTCGGATGTGAGTAGATGGAGCATGTGCACCTCCTCATCCAATACGCATTCAGAAGCGGAAAAAGAGCTCTTTTATACACCTGTCACTATGACCCTGCATGTAGCAACCGAGGTTCGTCGCAGTTAGAATATTGCGCACTGTATGGACCGCGAGGTGTGTGGAGGATGGTGTTTAGCTCCCCGTAGCATACCCGACAAGATAAGAGCATTACCGTTGCAATTCTTAATTATATCGCACAATTGTTCTGGAATAGGTTAGAAGACATTGCCGACTACCTATATCCAGTCGCACAGGTGTAGACGACTAAACGGCGACCGCAGGCACTCCATGCCACCCGACGGTACCCTGTGTCTGGATCCCCCGTCTCGCAAACAGATTCGAAATACAACGCCAGCGGCGATCTAGAACAAGCACGTAAGTGAGCTTCTATTACGAAATAACGGCAGCATTAGAATATTGCGCGCGATGTGGAGCGCGACATGTGTGGAGGATTGTGTTTAGCTCTCTGCAACATACCCATCATGATAACAGCATTGCCATTGCAATTCTCAATTATATCCTACAATTGCTTTTGAGCACGTTAGGAGACATTACCGACTACCTACACCCAGTCGCACAGGGGTAGACGACTGAACGGCGACCGCAGGCACTCCATGCCACCCGACGGTACCCTGTGTCTGGATCCCCGTCTCGCAAACAGATTCGAAATGCAACGCCAGCGGCGATCTAGAAAAAGCACGTAAGTGAGCTTCTATTACGACATCACGGCAGCACTAAGCAGATGTTTCAGCCTAACCCGTCCGCCGAATTGTTGCGATTGCAGTGGAAGATTCGGGAGCGGGTGGACGCATATTGAAGAGAAGGCGCTAGAAATGCCGTTTCCTCGTATCCTTAGGTATTTTGCTCAGGGAAATATGGGTCTAGGCTACCAGACCTTGGACAGGGGTGACCTTGGTGCGAGGTCTGGTCTGAGAGTGGGCGATGCCCATTTTTCTGAGAATGTGTTTGCGAGTGCCATTCAAATCAGATAGCTTGAAATAAAACAATAGAATGATATTGAGTGAACCTCCATGCTCATTAGAACAGCTAAAGAGACACGACTAGCAGATATGGGGGCATCTAAAATAGGGTATGAGGCTGATATTGCAAGCGGAGGAAGGGGACGTGGAGGAATGGTACTGTTCGCTTAACTTGGCCATCCCGGCATTTGGCCCTGCACACCCATCCGTTTAGATCCCAAACCCATTTATTTCCTTTGCTACGTGTACATGATGCGAAGGTGTATAAAAGGCCTACGTAGCTGACCGTCTTTCTTCATTCCCTCGTCTCCTCATCTCATCTCCGCTCTCCCCTTCTTCTCTTATCGCCTCCTGCGTACTTGCCAAGCAAGGAGCCATCAGGCGCGCTCGCATCTCGCGGCGCCTCTCGACCTCGAGCCGGTAAGTTCGTCGTGTCGACGCTTGTCGCGGCTGTGTGCTGACGATTTGGACGCAGCCTCTGGATGCGGGCGCGCCTGTCAGAAAAGGCCGCCTCGAGGTAATGGTGGAATCAGGCTTACCATTTGTTTTCCTCTCTCTGACCCTCGATGTTCTTTGCAGCCCTGCTGCAGCCCTCCTTGCGCGCCGCACCGTCCACTCGCCATCGCTGTCGTCCTGCGCAAATGGCAGTGCGAGGCCGTCCTGATCTACGATCCCACACGACGATCGGCACTCCGCTCGTGGTCGAGGATATCTGGTACGTACGAATGCACGCTTTCCGCCTGCCGATCGCGACTGATCCTGCTCGCAGTGCAGACGGCCGTCTGGGACAAAAAAGACGGGTGCAGGCAGTGGCTACGGACGCGGGTCGGCCGCTTGTGAGGAGTGGCGGGCGTAGCAGCGCCGCGGCGATGGATGGGGAGGTAACGTCTGGCCTGTCCGCGAAACGCTAACGAACGCTCGTCAGCTTTCCCTGCGCGGCGTTGAAACGATGACGCACCAATACACGCGCCGTTGTGTGGTGTCGAGTCCTCTGCGCTGCTCCGCTCGTGGTCGAGCTTATCCGGTACGTTGCGAGCCATGCTTCCCACATACGGTTTGCCCCTGACCGCGCCCTACATCACAGATGGATGAACGACGGATGCAGGAGGTGGCTTTGAGGGCGGGTTCTGGTCGGCCGCTGATGAGTAGTCGCGGTGTATGCGCCACGGCGATGGGTGGGAGATATCGCCACTGACGCCCTACTTCTCGCAATGCGAACCGCCGTCCGGAACGACCGTCGGCTACGGAATGTGGGTACGAACGGGTGCTTGTTGGGCGCTGGTAAGTAGTCGTTACGCCGTCGCAGCGAGCTCAGACGTACCGTATGCGCAAGTCGAGCCCGCTACTGCCTCGTACCTCCCATTCTATCCAATCCTTCCGATGTTCGGCTGAGCTTGTCCGTCCGTAACGCCTGGAATTGAGGTTGTCAGGGAGGAGACTCGTCGAGGGCGAGGGCGAACGGCGGGTGTGGCAGGAGCGGGGATTCGTCGTTGCAGATGGCGTCGTCGTCGGCTGCTACGGCCTTGAGAATCGTATGTACTTGCCGCAGTGCAGAGGGCCGTTCGAGATGGACGATGGATGTAGGAAAGCGGCTGTATGCGCCGCGGCGATGGGAGGTAATGTTTGTGCCTAGGTACGGAACCAGAACGGGTTCGCGCAAAGCTAACGATCCCTTCGTCAGCCTTCCGTGGCAAGGTATGCATCTCGCCTGCGAATCGCCACTGGCGCGATTGGCGTCCTACTTGCGGCAGCGCGGACGCCGTTCGAGAGGAACGACGGGTTCCGGAAGTGGCTAGGGACGAGGGCGGGTGCTCGTTGGCCGCTGGTGAGTAGTCGCGGGCGTGGAAGCGCCTTTATGCAAGGCGATGCCGTCAGCATTCCTTGCACGGCGTCGGAATGAGGGTCGAACGTACCGTAGACGCGCCATTGCGCGGTGTCTGCCCTCTCACCCGTGTAGCGCCAAGTGCTGCCCACCCTCTTACGCTGTACTGACTTGCTATGTTGGGTAGCGGCGGGGATGTACGTCGAGGGCAGGGCAACACGTGGCAGAGGGTGCCGAGAAGAGTGTGAGAGAACGAGGGCGGCGGGTATGCGACGTCGTCGTCGTCGATGTCTTTTTCGGCTGCCTTGCGCGCGGTCGAGGGAGTGGCGGGCGGCAGGTGTCGCGATTGTTCTGCGCGCGGCGATGTTGTTGCTGGAGCAGAGAGGTAAACACGGATTGAGAGGAATAAGGGTAAACTTGCCTGTATAGCCGTCGGATGAGGGTCGGAGTGAGCGCGTGAGGGGTAAACTGACCGTCGGAGGAGGATCGGAGTGAGTGCGTGAGCTCGGCGTGTTGGCGAGGGATGGACGGCGGCGGAGGGACATGCTCCGCTCGATATGGGACGAGGACGACCGTGGAGCCAGGGGGCGATGTACGAATTCGATGGAAGAGATGGTGGGGCAATACAAGTTGAATACAAGCCTCGATCCTTGCAGAAAAGATCCCGGGCCGGCGCCCAAAATTCCCACCCTCCGCGAATGTCGAAATTTGCCGTTCTTAGCGCTTGCTGCTAGACGACATCGGCGGCGAAATGGACGCTCTAATCGCAAAAGCAGACTCAATACAACCCCTCAACAAGAAGCGAAAAGCGTTCTTCAAATCAGCAGCCGCCAGCGGCTCGTCAAAGCCTCCCAAGTCTGACCACACTCTCACCTCCGTCGCGAAACACACTTCTCTCCCCAAATCCCTCCAGGACAAACACACGTTGCCAGACGATGTCCCGAGCTACAAGCATATCGCGAACAAGAAGCTGCGGACGCACCTGCACCGGCAGTCTGCGCAGAGCGCGCGGGCGCAGACACTGTTGGAGGATGCGGAGATGCTGTTGATGGACAACGCGGGGGGGATGGAGGTGGAGGGGGAGATGGACCGGACGTGGAGGGTGGGCCAGAGCGATATCGTGCAGTCTAGCGGGCAGGAGGCGGCGAAGGGACGGAAGGAATATAAACTGGACGGGGGTCCGTATCGGTCGAGATACACAAGAAACGGACGGTGAGTGCCATGTTGTTGAATGTTAACACTTTGACTGAACCGTGATGGAAACAGGCATCTTGCAATAGCTGGGAGGACCGGCCATGTTGCGACATTCGATTGGCAAACGGGTACCATGCACGCTGAACTACAACTACAAGAAACATGTCGAGACATCACGTACGCGTTTTTCAAACTCGAATGTCGCCTTTCGTACTTATAAATCATCAGGTTCCTACAAGACCATTCTTTCTTTGCTGTTGCGCAAAAGAAATATGCTTTCATCTACGATCGAGACGGTGTCGAGTTACATTGTCTAAAAGGCCACATCGAGCCCACACGGCTGGAATTCCTGCCATACCACTGGCTATTAGCAAGTGTGGTACGCAGCATCTTAAATCTCATTCTCCTCCTTCTCTAATGATCTTTCAGGGAAACCCAGGCTATCTAAAATACCAAGACACATCTACCGGCCAGCTCCTCGTCGAACACCGCACGAAACTCGGCGCCTGCAACACCATGACGCAGAACCTGCACAACGCCGTCATCCACCTCGGGCACCAGAATGGGTGCGTCACGCTCTGGACGCCGAACCTGCCGCACCCCGCCGTGCAGCTCCTCGCGCACATGGGGCCCGTGGTGAGCGTCGCTGTGGACCCGAGCGAGGGCGGGCGGTATATGGCGAGTGCGGGGCGGGACGGAACGGTGAAGGTGTGGGACTGCCGGAATTGGAAGGGCGCGGTAAGGGAGTGGGCGGTGCGGGGTGGGGGCGACCCGGAGCTGGAGTGGAGTGCGAGGGGGTATCTCGCGGTGGCGAGCGGTGGGACTGTCAATGTTTGTGTTCTCTTGCGATTTGTAAAATCGATCCTCGTCGTTGATTTTTCTTTCTTCTTCTTCTTCTAGGTGTACAACCCACCCTCGATACACACTCCGTTCAACGCGCGAACGGCGCCGCCGCTGTATGTGACGCATCCCATCCCGCACCGGCCCCTCGCCTCCGTCCGCTTCGCCCCCTTCCAGGATATCCTCACCATCGGGCACGCCGCCGGCCTCTCGAGCATCCTCGTGCCCGGCAGCGGCGAGCCCAACTTCGACAGCCGAGAGGCGGACCCCTTCGAGAATAAGAAGGCGCGCAGCGAGCGGGAGGTCAAGGGCCTCCTGGACAAGGTCCGCTCTTTTTTCTCTCTGGGTTTCGTTGTCTGGATGCTGACGATGCTAACAGATCCAACCGGACTTGATCACCCTCGACCCCGAGTTCGTCGGCAACCTCGCGCCGCCGTCGAAGATGACGACGACGACGTTCGACGGGAAGCCCGAGGTGGCAGTTCCGTACGCGCGGCTCTCCCGCCTCGAGCGCCTGCGGGTGTCCGGCAAGATCGACGAGACGGAGGAGCACAGCGGGGACGATGGAGACGAAGCGGAAGGCGACGCGAAGAAGGCGACGAAGGAGGAGCGGGAGAAGCGGAAGATGCGCGGGAAGGGGAAGAGCCTGAAGCGGTATCTGCGGAAGCAACGGAAGAATGTGGTCGATCCTGCTGTGGTGAGTTGTTGTTTGTTTTTTGTTATGGGGTTTTTTGAGGCTTATCTGTTTTGTGGATTTCAGATTGCGATTCGGACGAAGCTGGAGAAGCAGAAGGAGGAGAAAAAAAGAGCGGCGGCTGCGGCTGCTGCGTCGAAAACGGGCGAACAGCAAAAACCTTCGGCGTTGGATCGGTTCAAGCGTTCGAAGTAGATTTGTCTTTTTTGGTTGCAATGCTTACGGTGTCGACTTGGCACATTCTCGTGGTGATTTTAAGATGAGCTCACGCGAACTTGCAGCCAATGTGTGATGATGAGCCCTTTCATTTTTGAATGCGTAAGAATCAGACGCGCGGTAAGTAGCAGAGAGTCCAAAAAGAGTCCTTAACATACTTGTAGCATGTTCTTCAAGAAGCTTCACGAATTGCTTTGCCAAAAAAAGCGGCCTCTACACTGGGTATGGGAATCCTATAAGTTCTGCTAAGACCCCATACATTGGCCGCAAACGTAGGGTAATACAGACTTTATCACAATGTCCGAAATCACCATAAAATGCTTGGAACACTTTTGACGTTTGCAAGACAGTTCTATAATAGAATCCATCAGAATGCAAGTGATCACTACAAGGGTTTGTTGAGCTGGAATCCTATGCGAAAAATTGTTAGAGTTACAAGTCCGTGGAAAGCTTGCGAAAACTTTGGTACTTAGCTGTAATCCCAGGAAATATTCTAACCCAATCAAAACCCAATTGAAAGTTAATGGGATTTATCTTCTAAGAGTGTGGTAATTTGGGAACGTTTGTATTGGAGTTGTAACTACCCTCGTGATGAACATCGTATGGTAATGAAATAATTTTAATATCCTGATTCCTTGTATAGGTACACAACATTTTTTAGGGCTGCGGAGGAGGTGGGCACGCTAAGGAAGGCGCTAAGGAAGGTGGGGGAGAAGTGGAAGATCGGGTTCAAGACGGACGCGTATACGCATTTGAATATCTACAAGGACAATCCGTGGAAGTTGCGTCCTTCGAGATTCAACGAATGATTGGGCTCTGTTCCTGAGGGGACTTTCTTTTCTTAGCCCAATTCTATATCGATCATCTGTATCATTGGTTTTTTTAAACGACTATCGGATGCGTTTGTAAATCTTCTGTAGGACTTGCTGCATCCGTTCACTTTGCAAGATGCTGTTGTTTGTATTTAATAAATTAAAACTAGTCGTACACTCCTCAGTCTGATGTAACATTTAGGCCCAGTTACGCCCTTATGCCACTCTCGCCAACTTCTAAGCGCCCGTGAACGATCAATCGATTTGCATGCACGTGATGGTAATGGTTCGAATTTCCTTGGAATCCATTGTGGAATTTCCCGTCCCTTCCACCTATACACCTTGTTGTACGGGATTCATATGTCGGGTTGACCCTCTCCTGCCGCTGCATCGTCGCTTGACCAGAAGCTGGAGGAAGGGAGCCACGAGGTCCACCGCAAATTAGGCCCATCAGGACACTGAGGACACTCCTCTAGAAACACATCGGGAACGCTAGGAGCTACCCAAGGAATCGATGAGGTTCGTCAACATTCATCCCAAATTCGTACTCTTTTTGATTCGCTTCAAAGTCCAACAGACGCCATGGAATATGACCCTCTGTCAATGAGTAATCCTTCAAGCAGAGCTGCATTTCCTCTACGCATGATTTCCCCACTGCCTCCGTCGCTGCTCCATTCGTCGCTCATGGTATCACCAGATGAGGAGCAAACCATTCGAGAAACCATCCACGATATCAACACCACCCTCACATCCGTTGATGACGAGATAACCCGGGTCCGAGCTGCACTCTCTACACTCGAGGACTACCGCAGCACACTGCAAACAACACTTGCGCAGCACCAGGTTGCTCTGTCCCCGATTCGTAAACTCCCACCGGAGTTACTGGGCGAGATATTC
This sequence comes from Pholiota molesta, assembly GCA_014925825.1. Taxonomy (NCBI): domain Eukaryota; kingdom Fungi; phylum Basidiomycota; class Agaricomycetes; order Agaricales; family Strophariaceae; genus Pholiota; species Pholiota molesta. The sequence goes on from JACGCK010000110.1 coordinate 113,773, forward strand.
CTGTTTGTTTCGTTGAATGCCATTTTAGAGTGGCCCGGGATTCCTGGTGTGAGGGGGGATGTTATGCCGTGGGTGCTGTGCAAGATTTGCAAGTATTGGAGGGCGGTGGCGATCTCCATTCCAGAATTGTGGTCAAATATACGTCTTAACTTCCAAAACTCCACACGCATTGAGGTAGCCCAGCATTTTCTCGGTCTGTATCTTCCTCGGTCCAAAAACGAGCTCTTAACGCTCTCCCTCCAGGCCGAGGACTTGTCGACTGTCCTTCCCATCTGGAACACACTCCTTACCCTGTCCGAACGCTGGAAGGACATATCCCTGAAGGGAAATCTATTCACTAAATCACAGAACTACCTTACTCTGGCCAAGAATAGAGTGCCCAATTTGCGACGCCTGTGTATCGAAACAAAACGATTCGAAGATTGGGAAAACCTTCTCCCTTCGTGGCCGCTTGAGGCATTTGAGCATGCGGAAAACATTCGTGAGCTATCCATAACGCACACCGTCTACCCACTGCAGAATGTCCGCGTTCCGTGGTCCCAGATCACACATCTCACGTCAAAGGGCAGCCTATTCCGCGACAACGAGTTCACGCAGATGATGCAGCACATGACGAACCTCATTTCCTTCTGCACGGACCGCGACGGTATCCTCGAGTTTGTGTCAACCCAGCCGGTCCTGCTCCCACATCTGCGAAAACTGAGCATTACCAACACAGGGCCTTGTATATCCGCTACATGCCGCTTCCTCACCGTCCCCAATCTGGAGGAACTCTCCATCATCGCTGTGGACTTGCAGTTCCTCGCCGAGCAGGTTCTGGAGATGATCAAGCGTTCGAGATGCCAGCCAAAATGGTTGACATTGCGCTCCTCGCTGGCGCTGGATGCAGACGTAGCTGGGAACGAGAACTTGAATGTATATTCGGTGCTTTCGGCACTGCCCTCGGTGACTCGCCTCGAGCTTACAGTTACAAGTGCAAACCTATTTATCCTGCAAGCGCTCGCGATCCATGTACCAACGACAAAGCGCGCACCGCTTCTTCCGAACCTCGATGGTTTAGTGTTAGAGGATAGGTGGTGCACGTCGGCGTTTGAGATTGCGAATGCGCTGAGTTCGCGCGTTATCAATAATCTGCGCCCGGGCTCGCTTTCGATAAGCTTTCGTTTGCTCCCTCCAGCGGCCCCAAAATCTTATGAGCTGGATTTGTTGAAGGGGTTGGCAGAAAAGTATGGAATGGAGATTACTATTCTCTCGAATTAACTGTATAACTTTTTGTTAACTATAAATTTGGCAAATGACTTGTTATACTTATACCTCTTCGACTTTGATTTCGACTCAATTTGGCCGCGAGCTTCGACTTAAAATTCTACCTTGTAGACCGGCCTAAGTTGAGCATACAAACAAGTTCGACCTGATTGATGCCTCCCAAAAGACATTGATGTAGTAGGTGATAATAAATTTCAAGTTGTTGGCCTCTGCGATGCCCTTGCTACTCTTTAAACTAGATAATATTGAATAACATTGCTCCTCCGCATCCCAGAACCAGAGTCCTAGCCATGGTTAACTGACAGTCAACTCTGAATTTAAGCGCCCATGATCGCAATTCTTCACGTGCCAAGTGACATCGTGACCCAAGTATTTCAATTTAAAATACTGTTATTGTCACACTTTTCTTGCGTTGCCGAGTCCCGACCCCACGTTTTCCCTGGACCCCACGTTTTTCCGAAAAGTTGAAGAAACCAATTCCTACCGCGCTGGCGTGGCAGTGGCGTCTGCTGGCTTGTATGCCAACATAAGCGTGGCATTAGGCTAACTATAACTTTTTCCACGTAATTTGCTTTCTATTGTGACCTAGGTTCTGCGCTCATCGTACTTACTACTGCCCTAGAATGAGGTTCGTCATCGATTGGTGTCCATCTGAAATGCGTAACTTCTTCTGAGTTAGCTTGCAGCGCCACAGATACCGAGCAACGAGTGCAGGATACTACAGCTCCTTTGAACGATCCTTCAAGCAGAGCTGCATTTCTGCAACGCACATATCCAGCACTTCCCCCATCCCTGCTCCATACTTCGTTCACACCATCACCAGAGGAGGAAATAACCATCCGGGAAAGCATTTACGACATAAAAACCACACTCTCCTCAGTTGATGATGAGATAACCCGAGTCCGCGCCACTCTCTCCGCGCTCGAGGAGTACCGTAGCACCTTACACAGGACGCTTGCATACCAGCAATCCTCGTTGTCGCCGATTCGTAGACTCCCGCCGGAGATCTGGGGCGAGATATTTCTCTTCGCTTCCGCTGGTTCCGCCATAAAATGTGGCCCGAGATCTGAGACGGATCAGGAGGATATACCGTTGTTGCTGTGCCAGATCTGCAGCTATTGGCGGACGGTCGCGGTTTCCGTTCCCGGGTTATGGTCGAATATCCGGCTCGACCTCCTAGACATGCCACTGCTTCTCACCCCCGGGGTACTCAGCGTTCTCGGCCTTTGTCTTGCTCGGTCCAAAAATGAGCCATTGACGCTCTCTTTTGAGGGCAAAGTAGTGATGCATTCATCCATCCTGGAAACACTCATGGCCCATTCTGAACGCTGGAAGGACGTATCCTTGATGAGTGATATGTTGTTTGATTCCCACACCACCCTTGGGCGAGCCAAAAACCTTAGGGTGCCCAATCTACGGCGCCTCTGTATCAACACAGCTTGTGATTATGGAACCATCCCTAGGTCGAGGTTATTGGCATTCAACGATGCGCCAAGCCTTCGCGAGCTGTCCTTGACAGACGTCATGCACCCGTTTCAGTGCCTCCGCATTTCGTGGTCCCAACTCACCCATTTTTCATCGAAAAGAAGTATATTCGCCGAGGGCGAGTTCACCCTGATCATGCGACACATGCCGGCCCTCATTTCCTTCTCCACGGAAAGCGAGCGCATCCTCGAAGTCGCATCCACCGCGCCCGTCCTGCTCCCGCATCTCCGCAAACTGAGCATCACGAACAAAGGGAGCTACATATCCAAGACGTGCCAGTTCCTCACCGCGCCGAACCTGGAGGCGCTCGCGATCAGCGCTGTGACGCCCTTCGACGTCAGCGAGACGGTGGCGATGCTGGAGCGTTCGCGGTGCAAGCCCCAGCAACTGATATTGCGCACCTCGCTGGACCCCGGGACGGTCTGGGACGAGAACCTGAATGTGGTATGGCTGCTGGCTAGCGTGCCGTCGCTGGCGTGCCTGGAGCTGACCGTGGCGAACGCAGGGATGCACATCCTGTCGCGGCTCGCGGACCGCGCACGGAGCGGGTCGCCGCCGACGCCGACGCAGAGGGCGCCGCTGCTCCCCGCGCTGGAGAAGCTGGTGTTGGAGGATAGGTTGTGTACGTCGGCGTCGGGGATCACAGATGCGCTGGAGTGGCGTGTTGTTGGAGGCCCTAGCTTGCGATCGGTTGACCTGCGTTTGTTCCCTCCCGCGTCCCCCAAATTTGACGAGCTGGACTCGTTCAAACGGATGGCGGAGAATCATGGGGTGGAGCTTAGTGTTTTTTCAGGATGATCGTTTTGACTTTGGAATTGTCTCGTAGCTTAGCCGAAATGCAGTCATCTCATTCGATCACAGGTATTCTTTCTCCTCACTGTATTGCGAATGCATACAAGCATCTAGCGAGTCTTAGCACTGGATTCGTTGGGCAGATCAAAGCAGCGCTGCTTCATCTACTTCGAATTCGCGCTCAGATGTTCTCTTGGTTTGCACTGTTCCCCAATTGACAAAAATCCTACAGGCTGGGCCTTTTGAAGGGCTCTTAGAGGCTCGCGCGTAGTACTGTAGGGGCTACTCTTTTCTTTCAAAAATGTCATAAATTCGCGGTTATTGAGTCAAATTGAAATTGTCTTGTGCGGAATGACTCGCTTACATCCAAGTCGGAGCCGCAGAAACTCCCCAGCCCAACTTAAGGGTGCCAGGTCAGAACTGTATTGTTCTTTCCTCCCATATCTTAGTTTGATCGCAGTTACTGGTATAGCACTACCATGTCCACATTCTCCCCCAGCGACAAGCGCGCGGCGGACGATTTCATTGTGCGTGCTTCTTCGGCGCCTCTGATTTATGGAATCGCTGATCCGCATCGTGATCGCATACTTACTAACTTAGAAAGAGACAGTGGAAGCTGGGGAAGTGCCCGGTTTTGTGTTCGGCGTGTCCGATGTGGATGGCGAGATCTATTTTCAAGGCGGGGGGAACAACATTGTCGGAGACCCGTCGAGCGGGGAAGTGGATCCGGATAGTGTCTTTTGGATCTGCAGCCAGACGAAATTGATTACAGCCGTATGTCCTAATCATAATATTTTCTTCAAGAGATTACTTAACGTTTATCGATTAAACCATTAGCTAGCCACACTCAAGCTGATCGAAAATGGCAAAATTAGTCTTGATACCCCCGTGGGCGACTATTTGCCCGAGCTTCAGAACCCTGTTATTGTGGACAGTCCTTCCACGCCCCAGACGAATTTCAGGCCTGCTCAGACCGTCATTACTATTAAACATCTGCTCAATCATTCCAGTGGATTATTCTACCCCGACGATGACGATCCATCTTCCATGCTCATGGCATACGCATCAAAAGACATGCATACCGCCCCGGATCCCTACGAAGCCTTTTGGCAAATTGTCATGGTATGATCTTCTCGAGAGGAGGGCTGGTGCTCTTTGTCTGACGACTGGCTGCGTCTTAGGGTGAGCTTCCAGGGATACCCTTGAAGTTTGAGCCCGGTACCGATTGTACGTCCTCATTCATATTGTGTTCTGAGGTAGATGGCGTTGCGTCTCTGAAACGAATATAGTTGCTTATGGATTCAGCTCCGATGCTTTGGGCTTCCTCGTTGAGAAGGTATCAGGGAAGACATTGGAGCAATTCTGGTGCGTACTTGTTTCTGAACACCCTTTCTAAGTATCCTATTGCTGGATGGCTTATACGGCGCCGGATGCGGTAGTCGGGAACACATCTTTGATCCGCTCGGAATGGAGTCGTCCTCGTTCTACCTCACGCCCGCCTTGAGGAAGCGCCTGGTTTCGCTCTCTATCTCTACAGGCGATGATAAACTAAAGCCCTGGGAGGGGGAGATCCAGCTCCCGGAACAAGATCCGCAAAAGGGTATTTACACACTCGTCTTTCGTCCGTGATCAGACGATGATTCATCCCTTGGCTTCAGTTCGCCTTCATCTAGGCGGTGATGGGATGTACAGCTCCATGCGGGACTACCTCAAGCTTCTGCGCTGTATCTTGCAGATAAACGGTCTGGCGCACATTCTCTCGCAGATCTCCTCCCTCGGATGTGCTGACCTGATTGTGTACTAGCTGGCAGGAATGTTGCCAATCCGATTTTCCAGCGGGAGACCATCCAACAGCTCTTCGCGCCGGCGCTGACTGAGAAGGGATCCACGTCTTTATCCGACTACGTCATGAGCCCTGGGGCACAGTGGGGTATGGCGGCTGCGATCATAACAGAAGACCGCCCAAATGGTCGAAGGAAGGGATCTATTTGGTGTATGTTTTTTCAAATGCAGGATTTATATATTGTTCTGCACCGCTGAGCCTCCGATTTCTTATACAGGGGGAGGGTGGGCCGGGACTATGTATTTTATAGATCCAGCGAGCGGGATAGCTGCTGTCTTCGGGACCCAAGTCGTGCCCCCCGCCAATGCGAAGAGCATTGCGGTGTATAAACGGCTCGAGGCGCTGACTTATGCAGCTTTGCAGAACGCCAAATCTGAAGGGCGCCCAGAGAGTAAATAATCTGTAGTTTCAGTTTTCCATGGTCAAAATGATACCAAATTTATCGCTCTCCGTTTGCATAGTCGGCCAGTCGGATTAGACTTTAAAAGCATCTCTACGAGTGGCTGGCCACCGCGCATCTTGAAACATTCTATTAGAATGACCAAACTTGGGTCATTGCCAGTGGTTGGTAGAATGGAAGAAGGATTTCGGCCAGTCGCGCCAGACTTTACAGCTATCTGCAAGAGCTGCGCCGCCACCTGTAGAAAAGCGGTGTAGCGTTTTGCAGAAGGCTGTTTCAAACCGCCGAGTAGCTGCACATCTTGATCCAGCAAGGCAAGGACAAAGAGCTTGGCGCCAGATCAATCGGCCGGAAGCAATAAACAACCAAATATGACAATACCCCTTATTTATCTTCAACCACCACCACTACTCCTCTTCGAAATAAAGGCTCTAATAGTACGTGAATATATCCTCTGAGACCAGCTCGTAACTCATTCTCTATATGTCCACGTAGCTGATGTGTTTCTTCCGCAAAACTAAACATTGACAACAGGCGCTTGCCAGTGCCGATTGTTCAATAATGTCCCAGCCTCCTTCGGTGGATACGGAACAAAGATAGTCCTCCCACTGAAAAAAATCAAGGGCATGGCGCGTAAGCACACACCCATGAATCCGTGCGCGTCGTACGTCGGACGACGTCCGGCATCCCCAGTATATAAGACGACCGTCGGCGGAGCGAAAATGCTTCAAGTCAACGCTCCCTCCCCCCTCCCATGCCTTCCGAGCCACTTGAAGCTGGGCTGTCCTTCCCGCCGGCGCTCTCCAAGGAGCAGGACGAAGAGTACCGCCAACTGGAGGCCGAGAACATCGGGCCCGTATTTTCGCGACAGACGGACGGCGACTCGACCACGCTCAATCGTGTGCAGACCCTCCATGACCTGGAACAGGAGCGCGAGAAGGAAGGGTACCATATCGTCGGCTTTGATAAAGGGTGCGGCGAAGACCCACGAGAATGGTCTCGTCCGAAAAAATGGTAATTTCATCCCTCTTTCGTTCTGTTCTATCCGACTGAAGGTTCTGCTGTAGGTTTATCACAATCACCGCCTCGATATTATGTCTCAGTGTCGCCATTGGAAGCTCTATCGTTACTGGCGATATGGTCGGACCCACAATAGCACTCGGCGCCCCGCAAGAGATCATCAACCTGACGGTGACCTGCTTTGTGATGGGTTTCGGGATTGGGTAAGTTGAAAAATGCCCTACCGAATATTATCTCTGTCTTACAGTGTTGCTCGATTGTAGCCCGCTATTCATGGCCCCTTTATCAGAGGTCTTCGGTCGTCGCCCCATATACTTCCTGAGCATGTTCTTCTACTTCATTTTCACGCTGCCGAGTGCGCTGGCACGCAATGCTGCCACGCTCGTGGTCGGAAGGATGATCGCAGGCCTGGCCGCTAGTGCGCCCATGTGTAACATTGGTGGAAGTATCGCGGATGTTTGGGCCATTGAAGAACGTGGTGCTCCTATGGCGTTGTTCTCTTGCACGCTCTTGTAAGTTTTATCTTCATTTTTTGTTTGTCTATGTGTCGGCGTTGATACTCAGATCGACACCTCAGCGCTGGACCTTGTATTGGCCCGATGATTGCTGGATGGATCGGAATGCGCATTGGCTGGAGATGGATATGTAAGTTCCTCCCGGCGCCCATTTGACCGTGAATCGTTCTCACTTGCGCGCCTTTTTCTCCTTTCAGATTGGATCCTGTTCATCTTCCTAGGATTCGGCTTCCTCTTAACTATCTTTATGCCCGAAACCCTCGCGCCTGTCATTCTCCGGCGCAAAGCCGAGAAGCTTCGCAAGGATACTGGAGACGATCGCTATCGCACTTTGGAGGAGCTGGAAAAGATCCCGTTCGCTGAGACGTTGAAGATTGCGCTTTTGCGCCCGTTCTTGATGCTCTTCCAGGAACCTGTTGTTATCTGCATGACTTTCTGTACGTTGTAGTGGTATGATGCATCTCCGTTATGAATTTCATTGACGATTTTTTTCTCTCATAGATCTATCGTTCATTTACAGCCTCCTTTGTACGTCGTTATACTCACGATAACCGTGTTGTGACTACTGACTGACAACGCCCTCCAGACCTACTTTTTTTCGCTTTCCCAATCGCCTTCGCCGAAATTCGCGGCTTCAGCATCGGTATGACTGGAATCACTTTTGTCAGCATCATGGTGCGTTTTTACCGAACGATCGAGATCCTGTTTATCCAAGTCTAATCGTATCAATACATTATATATTCTAGCTGGGCATTTTTGGCGGCGGAGCCATGGTGCCTCTACAAGAAAAGATCTACGCCAAGGTTACACGCAATGGCACATTCCCTGAAGCGCGGTTGTACCCCATGATGGTGGGATGCTTGTACGTGCCTTCCCTTCCCTTCCATCCACCAATAAACACTCACCACCCGCCCGCCCCTGCGCAGCATCCTCCCCACCGCCCTCTTCATCTTCGCGTTCACGGGCGCCTACTCCTGGGTGCACTGGATCGGGCCGTGCATCTCCGGGACGCTCTTCGGCGTGGCGATGATCATGATCTACGTCTCCGCGAACTCGTACATCATCGACTCGTACTCCAGCTACGCGGCGTCCGCGATGGCCGCGAAGACGTTCATGCGCTCCGAGATCGGCGCGATGGTGCCGCTGTTCGTGGAGCAGATGTTCCATGGCATGGGGTTCCAGTACGCGGGGTTGTTGTTGGCGTTGACTGCGTGTGCGATTGCGCCGATTCCGTTTGTGTTTTATTTCTATGGGGAAAGGATCAGGGCGAGGAGCGATCGGGCGTCGCAGAATAAGAGGAGGTCGGATGGGGAGGTCGCGGCGGAGAGGGCGGTGGGCGTGCCGCAGAAGCCTTTGAGTTGAGGCGGTTCCGGGCTCGGTGGTTGAGTGAGTGAGTGGTCGTTTGGGCCATCATTCTCTTCCTTTTTTTGTTGTTTTGGCGAGGTTGTCTGTTTAATCACGACCTCGCATCGACCCTCTCTTATCTTTTTCCCATTGACTCTTAGATAAACCCTCGCTTTTTCCTATTTTCACTTTTGCGACACTGGCACCTTTCATAGATATAGAGTTGTTACTGAAAAGTTACATTCTTTGTTATAGATATTACTGCTTAATTAATATTGTATTCCTATCACATCAATGGACCCTTTGCTCGTAACATTCATAGATGAAGGCAGCCCGTCTTCGACTCTTGAGGTCCTGAGGGTGGAGGTCACCGTGGATGTGTGTGCCGCGACTGATCATGAAGTACTGAAGAGTCACCTGCTGAACCTCCCCAAAACCTCTCAAAATGATTTCAGGTTCAGAAGAGACAACCGCGGTACCGATGGATCGGCCCTCTTGATTAGGGATAAAAAACGAAAGTCTTGAGAAAGTTTACTATCTCCCGAAGCTTAATGTCGACGTCACACAGGCGCCGTAGCGCATTGGCCCCTTTCGGGGGTAGACTACATGTATTAAAAGGTTGTAGTAGTAAATAAATGACTGCAAAGAAACTTGAAAACCATTGCCACCTTAACATTTTCGTATTACCATCGCAGAATTCTGCTCCTCATGCCCGAATTATCATGAGCTAGAGGAGCCTGCTCCGTGCGTTTATTTTCCACCCCGGAGGGTGAGGGTGGAAGGGTCCCTTCGACACTGCGCAACAAAGGCGAGGCGAGACGGCGCTCACCCGGCTATAACCCACACAGCAGAATCTCGTAAGACGCTGGCAGTAGCCGGGAATGTTGCCTTCGGCTAGGGACTGCAATCGAGTCCTAGGCCTCAATCCGTCACGTTTTCTGAAGGGCCCAACGTCTTTTCGAATTCCTATGATGGCTGACAGGAGGCAATGAACGAGTGGGAAAGATGATAAAAGGAGAATAAAGTGGTGGTAAAGAAATTGGAAGCTGAACAGGATCGAGCAAACGAAACAGACACGTTGTCATCTAGGACATCGACGTCAGAATAGACACGATGAAAGGTTAAAGAAAGAGCGTACCTGTCAAATCTGCTGCTCCTGCTGTTTCACGCCTTACCTCATGGCATGACCTGCATGAAATGTTAGCTGGTAGAAAACACGGAGGGGACGATGAAGGCCGAATTAATGATAGATCTACACGAGCGAACGGATTAGAAAGGCCAACAGAGAATCGTAAGCACTTACGGTACAGGCGTCATCGTCCGCTATGCACAATAACATTGATGTGTGCGACACGTTTCCGTGATTTTGGTATGACGTAGCCATGGAGGCATATTATGCCAGTGGTAATTGGGTAGAGGTGCATGCAGGACCGTCTGAGAATGTCAGGCTAGTCCAATGCTGTAACTTGAAGCGTTAGAGATCTTCAGGCATCAAACGAGGAGGCAGGACTGACGATGAGTGCATGATCAACCGCCTGGAACGACGACCAGTCTTTGCGGTGAGTTGGCAGTGGACATGGGCGATATGGTATGCGGTAGGGAGTGATGATTTAGTAGAATCACCCTGTGCAAAAGCGTCTCGAAAACTGAGACGGTCGTCGTTTGAGTTGGAGAGAGGACGAGGGGAGGATGGGGTTTATATAGATTTCTAGCGGATGGTGCTGTTTGGCTCTAGCCTCGATCTTTGTTCTTCTAGGTGAGTGGCTAATTGGCTCTGACTGGAAACCGGGAAGTAGAGCGGCGAACGAGGCATGTGTTCGCATACCAGCAGACTCACGGAATTTCCTAGAGAACCAAAAAAGGCGTTTTCAAGCAAAGGATTTGACGAGTTTCAGGGAGTTTCCGGTGTATCTAAGGCGGCGATGGAGTGGGATTTCGCTGCCCTTGTTCTTTGCTGCTAGAAATGGATAAAGAATACGAAGGGTCCAGTGTCGCGGACATCAAATTTTCATCGATAAGATGCAGAAGCCGTGGGCGCTGCGCTTGAATTGATGAAAAAATATAGCCAAAGACCCCGCTGTCTACAACTGGGCTACGTAGAGCCACTAGCATTCTGTTGGGAGCTTCATTTTCGGGCATTCAAATATCAAGACAGAATACAAGTGATTCCGTAGAAATGGCCCCTGAGATCATTGACTTTCTGAGAAATAGTCGACGCTTCTACTAGTTTCTAGTCATCTGAGAGATAGAGATAGTTCAACATCCCGTTCGGAGCCCGAAGTCCAAGATATAATCCGCAGAGTTGGAAAGCAAGTTTAGCAGTGAACAAAAGAGAATTGACAGGCCGTACACAGAGATACATAAACTTCTAGGTTCACGACGAAATCAAAGCGATTAGCCTGTTGACGAAGGTGCTTCAGAGTAATAGGTTTGTGCCTTTTGACCAAGCTCCGTGTGCCTGTAGGGACATAAGCTCCAGGAAGTGGACCAAGCTTGTCACTGAGATAGTAGGCTCTCAAGGGACGATTCGACGAATGGTCAACGAATGGTGCGAGGAAGGGAGATATGCAGATCCAACTTCGTTCGATTCGAAATGATTTTAATCGGACGCCTGAAAACCCGTCACGTGGCACATAAGTAACTGTGGTTTTGAAGTTTGAACTTCAACTTGAAGGGACGCCAATAGAGATTGACCACCACATTAGCATCGTAGCCAAACGTCTTTCAGCGTCACATACAGGTCGAAGATCGACCCACGCTGCGTGCTCGCCCTTCCTTTCACATGCATAGCTATGTACGCCCATGCCTAGCGGACCTGCGTATCTTGGACCTTGGTTCCTCCGACAGCCCCCAATATCTGCGGAGTCATATTCTGTCATATCAGACCTTCCTTGTATTCTGTCCCCCTGATATGGGTATGCCCGAAAATGAAGCTCCCAACAGATTTCGTCGATCTAGCGTGATTGTAGCCAGCGGGGTTTTTGTCTATCTCGTTTTCATCAATCCAAGCGCAGCGCCCACCGCTTCTAGATCTGTGTCTTATCGATGAAAATTTGATGTAGACCCTTCGTCTCCTTTATCCATTTTAAGCAGAGTAGAACCGGAGCGTGCAATCCCACTCCATAGCCGCCTTAGATGCACCGGAACCTCCCTGAACTCATCAAATCCTATGCTTGAAAACACCTTTTATGGTTCTCCAGGAAATTCCGTGGGTCTGCTGGTATACGATCACATGCCTCGTTCGCTGCTAAGTAGCGCTTACCAGTGAGCCGCTCTCTTGGGACGATGCTGGAGCCAAACAGGACCATCCGCTCAGAAATCTATATAAACCCTCTCCTACCCTCGTCCTCTCTTTAACTCAAACGACGACCATCTCGGGTTTCGAGACGCTTTTGCACAGGGTGGTTCTACCAAACCATCAATCCTTACCGCATACCATATCGCCCATGTCCACTGCCAACTCACCGAAAAGACTGGTCGTCGTTCCTGGCGGGTGATCATGCCCTCATCGTCAGTCCTCATGTCTTGTCACTTGTTGCCTGAATATTTCTAACGCTTCATCTCATAGCCTCGGACTAGTCTGCTAACCTCAGACGGTCCTGCATGCACCCCTACCCAACTACAACTGGCGTACGCCTTCTTGGCTACGTCGCAACAAAATCACGGAAACGTGTCGCACACTCAATGCTAGCTGTGCGTAGCGGACGATGACGCCTGTACCGTAAGTGCTTACGATGCTCCGTTGGCCTTTCTAATTCGTTCGCTCGTCTAGATCAATCATTAATTCGGCCTTCATCGTCCCTTCCGTGTTTTCTACCAGCTAACATTTCATACAGGTCATGTCATGAGGTAAGGCGTGAATGCGCGAACCAGCAGGTGCAGCAGGCTTTACAGGTACGCCCGTTCTTTATCCTTCCATTGTGTCTATTCTAACGTTTTTGATGTCCTAGATGACAACACGTCTGTCTCGTTTCCTCGATTCTGTTCAAATTCTAATTTCTCCAGCACCATTCTATTCTTCTTTTTATCATCTCTCCCACTCGTTCATTGCCTCCTGTCAGCCATCATAGGAATTCGAAAAGACGTTGGGCCCTTCAGAAAACGTGACGGATTGAGGCCTAGGACTCTTGCAGTCCCTGGCCGAAGGCAACATTCCCGGCTACCGCCAGAGTCTTACGAGATTCTGCTGCGTAGGTATAGCCGGGTGAGCGCCGTCTCGCCTCGCCTTTGTTGCGCAGTGTCGAAGGGACCCTTCCACCCTCACCCTCCGGGGTGGAAAGTAAACGCACGGAGCAGGCTCTTCTAGCTCATGATAATTCGGGCATGAGGAGCGAATTCTGCGATGGTAATACGAAAATGTTAAGGTGGCAATGCTTTTCAAATTATCTTTACAATCGCTCTTTTATTACTACAACTTTTCAATACATGTAGTCTACCCCCGAAAGGGGCCAATGCGCTACGGCGCCTGTGTGACTTCAACATCAAGCTTTGGGAGATAGTAAACTTTCTCGAGGCTTTCGTTTGTTATCCCCAATCAAGAGGCTAAGTATATTACGGTCAATTCAGCGCTGACAATGATGGACAGTGATACCTTGCAATTGCATTTTAGTACTATATACTGCTCATAACTTCATTCGTTAGTCGGTTTCCTCATAGTGGGGAGGAAGAGAGAGCGACAACGAAGGAGTCACTGAAGCGCGTTGCCAAGCCGCTGGGGAATCGTATCACGTACCCGCAACTGCGTGGAAATTGAGGTCGAGAGTCGAGACTCAGGACTGGAGTCAATTTGGAGGAAATTTTGGGAAAGTCCCTGTGGACAGTGGGGGGCTCAGAGCAGCTCAGAGCTCTAAGAAATACGAGTCACGCAAAAACACGTCTTGAAATTTGGGAGTCAGTTTCTATTTCAAGCAGACTGTGTACAGGAAAGCGCAGAACAGCTCAGAAACTCAGAGGAACTCGGAAATTTTTTCGAGCTCGCGGAAAAGCTCAGGAACCTCTCAGTTCAGCTCAGACCCACGCAGAAATTGACTCCCTACTGCCGAAACGCGCAGAACCGCTTTTCACTGGGGTTCACCGGTCACCAGATACTGCGATGTGGTTATGTCTATGTAGGCCTTCCTAGAGTGTGTTGCTTGGTGGATGCATTGCGAGTGCTTGTAGGGGAGGCAATTCAAAAATTTGGCCCATTGCCTAGCGCAGTCGCAGGCCCTGCGCAGGCCCGTAGGTCAAGTGTTGTGTCTATAAATAGAACCTGCATTGATCACTGCCTATCGCGAATACTTATGGGAAATGGAACTTGAATGGAACCGTGAATGGCAATGACTCTGAGTGACGAAACACAAATACAACATGAGAACGGAGAACATACACTAATTGTCCTGAGTGAAATAAATGCCCACTATATTCAGTTTTAGAAAAGCCTGCTCGAAGCCTGCCGTTGGTTTCAAGATACCAACGACCTTGGTGAGATGGAAACAGTGCACCAGAAAGCCGCCCTGCTCTTCCTTTAAGTTTAAGCTTTCAGTGACTTTACGGCTCATCTTAATTTAGATGCGCAAGCACGAGGCCAATGGGAGGCGATCTAATAGCAACACCCAAAGGGCATGAGGCAGAACTCTGAACTGCGCGGCGCCTCGAGGAGGCGGAGAGGCGTCGGGATGTAATATTTTACCCCAGTTCCGGTGATAGAGTAGAATGCATAATTTTGCTATATTCATGCGATAAGGGGCCATCTGAAGCTCAGTATGAGGTACAGACCGCACAGTATCGTCGATACCGCCGCTCATGGTTTTAAAAATACTGGCCACTGGCCCAAAATAGACTTAAAAAGAGAATTAGCTCTCCGTGTCGACCGTTGTCGGTGTTACACCTGTGTTGCGTTTGCTTTACAGGGCCTACATAAATATAAAAATTGACGTCGCATGGGCCATGGATGCGCCTGTGCATTTTACTTGTTCGAAGCGCTGTCAGCGCTTTTGTTTGTACGCCTCTGTGCAAGGAAGCCAAATAAAGAAACGGCCTTCACCGCCGGCCACCGGCGATCATTAGCCGACCAGGCACATGTTTGCAGCACAGACGCTGGAACTTGAGTTGAATCTAAACGGTTTCACCAGTATGTAGTTGGTTTTGTATTCTTCAATACTCCTTAGCACCGAGAGAATATATCATAGTACTGCGATTCCATGTAATCAAGTCATCTCAAATGTCGCCGAGCTGAGCTCCGACTCCGCATTGCCGGCCTCCTTATGGATAGTGTGGGAAGAACATACGCCTGCCACAGCCACAATGGCCGGATTGATGGAAAAAAACCGCGTTGCAAAATGCGAGGACAATAAAAAGGCCAGCACAATGCGGTTGCGGCCTTACAAACGGTTTTTCTCCAGATCCATTGTCCACGTCTGCCAGTGACTGGGCCTCGGAACGGGATATAATAATAAAAGCCACGAGAACGCAGGTCAGTGATTCTCTACCACCCAAACAGCCTTGCCTGCTACGATTCTTCTCTCGTTTCTTTCTTTTTCCTGAACGGGTTTCCCTTTTACACTTTTGCTTTCTAGTTCTCGCAGTGCGATCTCTATTGGCTCTCTAACCACTCATTATACACCCTCGCCGAAACATCTATTTTTCCCCCCGATCGACTATGAAGACCACGTCGCTCCTCGTGCCTCTACTAGGGGCAGCCTATGCCTCCGCCCACGGTTTCCTCAGGACTGTGACTATTAACGGCCAATCGTACACCGGAAACCAGCCCGCCAGCGCTACGAAACCCAGCATCATCCGCGAAATCAGCACCCAGGACCCCAACAAGGGCGCCTCCAACCCCGCGCTGACCTGTGGCCCCAACGCCACCGCTGCCTCTCTCGACGCCACCGTGAACCCTGGAGATAGTCTGACGTTCAGCTGGAAGGCCCAGGATCTGAGCAACGTACGTTCTCTCCGACCTCAGTGAGGTGCTCGTACTCGATCCTAATGTGATGCTATTTATAGTGGCCTCACAATACCGGTCCTATGTTGACCTACATGGCTTCGTGCGGATCGACGACGTGCGACAAGTTCGATGCGTCGAACGCAAAGTGGTTCAAGATCTCACAAGACGGCAAAGAGCCCAACGACGACAGCACATGGATCCAGGCCCGCCTGAGTACGTCTCCACCCCTCACCCCTGCCCACCCTGACCTAACTTTTCCCCCCAGTGACCGGCGGCGTCGCCACCTCCCAAATCCCGTCCAACATCGCCCCAGGCAACTACCTCCTCCGCCACGAGATCATCGCGCTGCACCTCGCCACGAGCCTCGGCGGCGCCGAGTTCTACCCCGCCTGCGCGCAGATCACCGTCGGCGGCTCGGGCACGGGCGCGCCGCAGCCGAGCGAGCTCGTCAGCCTGCCCGGCGCGTACAGCGACAACGACCCGGGCATCTTCGACCCCAACGTGTTCAACCCCGGGTCGCCGTACACCTTCCCCGGGCCCCCGATCGCGAGCTTCGTCGCTGCGGCGGGTGGGGCCAGTGGGAATTCGAATTCGTCGTCCACGAGTGGGTCGGCGCCGTCGGGAACGGGCGCTGCGCCGCCTGCGACGTCGACGACGGCGTCGGGGAAGACGTGCAAGATCAAGAAGCGCGCTGTGACCAGCGATCCTGCGAATCTCTACGTCGTGCGCCCGCGCCATTTCAGCCGCATCATGCGCCGTCTCGCTCAGAACCTGCATTAACGCATTCGTCCATGATTTGAAAACGATAACGACATAGACGCATTTGTATACACCCCACATCGCACACACCGGACGTTGATCGTCATGTACTACCACCACACGCGACACACACTCTGTACCATTCTGCCCGCCCCACGTACAACTAACGAAGTAACGTCCGATTTGACTTGGTATCATTGTTATCTTATAAACTATAATAAAGCGCTATTATTCACTGTATTAGTATTTCGCTGGGTTTTTATAGGAGCGTTGTTGTGTAATAGGGAATTTTTTGCAATAATCACAAAAACATTCTATAACTACATAAGTACGAGTGAATGTGAGTGAGAACTGGTGATGGTAGTATTGTATGAGTATCATTATGAGCTTCGAAGGTGCGTTCGCTGGGTCCTGAGCACGAGGAATTGGAAGGGCTGGTATCCGCATGCTTGATCACGACCTCCTTCATTGCGTTGAGAACCCAAGAAACAGAAATAAGTTCCTCAATCCAACTGCCATGCTAATTAAACTACTTGTTCATTCTCTCATCAGGAATGAATTTCAATCGTTACTGATGCAAGTAACACGTTATCAACGTGTCAGTACACATTAACTACTCCTTCCTTTCCAACATCATCATCATCTCCAGCCAGCCAGCCAGTCTCTAAGGCACACCCACCTAATCTTTCCCAGCAGCCAGCTGCACAAGCCCCTCAAACGAATCCAGCACATAATCCACCTCGCCCCCCTCCGCCTTTGCCCGCACCTCCTCCGGGCGCACCTCGTCCTCCTCCGGGCGCCGGATGTACACCGTGCGCATGCCCAGGTGCCCTGCCGCGCGCAGGTCGTAGATGTGCGCCGCGACCATGGCGCAGTTCTCTGGCGGCAGCGCGAGGTGGCGCATGGTTTCGCGGTAGGCTTTGGGACACGCACAGATTTGGTTTGAAAGTTACGAGTACTTGGGGGTCAAGCTAAGGAAGAGGACGGACCATGAGCCACTTAGGTTTTGCAAGCATGCTAAACGCACCCGTCATTTCACTCAAGCTGGTCCATTTCCAATGGGCGATGGTGGATCCTTCACTCTAGACTTCCCCTCACGATCGAAAGAGGAGACCATCGCCTTGGGGGCGAACAGCCGGCGCACGCCACCCTCCACCGGGATTAGCTCCGGAAGCCGGAGGAAGGCGGGTGGTATGGGGATGGCTGAAAGGGCCTCAGTGTCATATGGTTTGCCGCTGTAGTCGGCAAAGCAACAGAGATAATATTCTGTCGCAGCCTGGGCGTCGCCATCGCCGGGCTCGACGCGAACCAGGGCAAGCGGGACGCCCACTCTCGATTCGAGGTTTTGGAGAAGGGGTCGATTGTTGTATTCAGGTAGGTCGTGCTGGACACGATAGTGTTCGATGGCATCAGGAGAGACACGATAGCCGACCAAAGAGCTGGGCAGCGGAGCCATGGTGGTTGCGGTCAAAAGAGTTGGCGACTTTCCGTCCCACGCACGTGATGTTCTATGCAGTACAACTTGATCTACCGGATGCCAACCACCAACCAACCACCATGGCACTACTATCTAGACGCTTGCCATCCCGCTCCCACTCATATAAACTACTACGCCGACACCTTTCGGACTCGCTTGTCTCGGGTCTTCATATGATTCATTCTTAGGCTACTGGCGATTGTCAATCTTGTGGGCTCGTGTCCGTTCGAACTCGGTCAAAAACCACAACCTGATACTCTTAAAGGTCCCTGATCAATAGATTTAGTGATTTCTATGATTTTATCATGAAAAAAGAGGTCTATGCATCTCCTGGTGTACGACCTTGTCAATTTGCACATGCTCTCCTGTTATACTGATGAACTTGCTCTACGGTTCTGAGGATATCTTGGTTTCGAGCGCCCAAAGGAATATCTACCTATATATATCTCCTCGGTAACTAGAAACCAGTAGAAGCGCCGTCCATTTCTCAGAAAATGCTCTGGGCCATGTGTTTGTGTCTCGGGTTAAAATACCGCTTGCGCGAGTCATGTCTAGTCATGTATGCCTTGAATCCCACATTAGACCCTCCTTGTATTCGTTCTTTGATACCAATACGCCCGAAAATGGAGCTCCCAACAGAATTCTGTCCGCCTAGCCCAATTAGTGACATCGTCTATTTTTTTCATCAATCCAAGCGCAACGCCCACGGCCTATGCGTCTTATCGATGAAATTTGGATGTCCGCACACTGGACCCTTCCTCTCCTTTGTCCTTTTCCAGCGGCAAAGAGCCAGGGATGCGCAATCCCACTCCATCGCCGCCTTAGATACACCGGAGCTCTTCAAATATTTTGCTTGAAAAACGCCTTTTTTGGTGTAGATCCTGGATCTGCTGGTATGCAAGCACATGCGTCGGTCCCTGCGTACCAATGAGCCATTCACTTGGAACGATGCTGGAGCCAAACAGGACCATCCGCTAGAAATCTATATAAACCCCCTCATCCCCTCGTTTTCTCCTTAACTCAAACGACGACCATCTCAGGTTTCGAGACGCTTTTGCACTGGGCGGTTCTACCAAACCATCACTCCTTACCGCATACTATATCGCCCATGTATACTGCCAACTCATCGAGAAGACTGGTCGTCGTTCCGGGCGGGTGATCATGCCCTCATCGTCAGTACTCATGCCTCGTCATTCGATGCCTACATAGATCTCTAACGCTTCATGTTACAGCATTGGACTAGTCTGCTAACCTCAGACGGTCCCTGCATGCACCCTTACCCCACTACCACTGGCCTACGCCTTCTTGGCTGCGTCACACCAAAATCACGGAAACGTGTCGCACACATCAATGCTAGTTGTGCGTAGCGGACGATGACGGCTCTACCGTAAGTGTCTGCGATGCTCTCTTTGCCTTTCTAATCGCTTCGCTCGTGTAGATTTACCATCAACTCGGCCCTCGCCGTCCCCTCCATGTGTTCTATGCTAGCTAACATTTCGTACAGGTCATGCCATCAGATGAGGCATGAACCAGCAGGCGCAGCAGACTTCACAGGCACGCCATTTCTTTATCCTGCCATCGTATCTACTCTAACACCTTCGATGTCCTAGACGTCAACGCGTCTGTATCGTTTGCTCGATACTATTCAGATTTTTAATTTCTCCATCACCTTTTTATTCTCTTTTCATCATCTCTCCCACTCGCACATTGCCTCCTTTCGGCCATCATAAGAATTCAAAAAGACGTTGGGGCCCTTCAGAAAACGTGACGGACTGAGGCCTAGGACTCTTCGCAGTCCCTGGCCGAAGGCAACACCCCCGGCTACCGCCAGCGTTCTTGCGAGATCCAGCAGTGAGGATATAGCCGGGTGAGCCGCCGTCTCGCCTCGCCTTTGTTGCGCAGTGTCGAAGGGATTCCCATTCCACCCTCACCCTCCGGGGTGGAAAGAAAAACGCATGGAGCAGGCTCCTCTGGCTCATGATAATTCGGGCATGAGGAGCAGAATTCTGCGATGGTGATATGAAAATGTTTAGGTGGCAATGGTTTTTGAATTCTCTTTACATTCACCGTTTATGATTATGCCAAATTATGCCAATACATGTAGTCTACCCCCGAAAGGGGCCAATGCGCTACGGCGCCTGTGTGACTTCAACGTTCCGAGTCTTCCGACATTGAGCTGCGGGTGACGGTACAATTTCTGGAAGCTTTCGTCTTTTAGGAACAAGCGCCAACCAAAATTTTATATCGAGCCAGACTAGCATTGTAACTTCAAAGTTTAGGTAAATAGTCGGTCTCGTAAAAAATTATGAAGGTAGCCGTGATTTCGCGTCTTGCCCTGGACATGAACATCGCAAACCTTTCGCGTTTCCTCCAGCAGGTCGAGAGGTTGGCCCCTTATTAAAGCCAAAATCAGATTGTATCTGATGCTTGTCCTTGGCCGCGCCGCGAAGAGCAGATAGCACGCATGAGACGAGTGGCAAAAAAGTTCTGAAAACAAATTTATTTTTTCCAAAATTCAAACGTACAAAAGCATTTTCAAAAGTTATGACGAAAGAATAAGTTCACAAATGTCCTAGTAATCGTGTATAAAAAAGCTAACAAACGTCTGGAGAAAAGAGACCAATAATAAACGGGGATGCGGTGATGACGGCCATTAGTACCCTTTTGAAGCAGAGCTCGAATTGGAAGACGACGGGTTGCTCGCCGACGAAGAACTCGACGAAGTAGTAGACGACGAACTCGACGACGAACTCGAAGACGAACTCGAGGAAGAACTCGAAGAGGAAGAGGACGACGAGGACGAGGACTGCGAAGTCGACCCAGTTGGGAAGCCTCCGACGATACCGCCGATAGGTCCTGTCTCAGTAGAGCTTTGCCCAGCCGAAGAAGTGGCGGATGAAAAGCTGGTTGCATGGGTGCAATGTAAGATTGGGGATGTCACGTAGCATGATAAAAGGTACTGACAAGGAAGACGCCGCGGAAGGATTGCTCGCAGTGGCGAACAACACTCCGTCGACGATGTGTACGACGCCGTTCGTCAAGAGGACATCGGGGCGGACGATCTGCGCCATAGTGTTGTTCGCCCCATAGACGAAGGTGCCGGTCTGGTTCTTCATGAAGGTGAATGGCTCGCCGGCGGCAGACACAGCAGACGTCGAATTGGTGATGAGCGGCGAGTAGAGGCACGATCCGTTGACGTACTAATCGAACGAACAAGGCATGTCAATGACAGACCGAAGCGAGCAGCGGAAAGGACGTACGTGATTCTGTACCATGGCATCGAGCGCAGACGCGTTGCTTTGAAGGCCTTGCAAAGTGGCGTTGAGGGTAGAGTTAAACGCCATGTTATTCGGAACGAAGAACGTGATGCCAGGTTGCGCTCCAATAGCCTCGACGGCGGTCTCGTTGGTACCGTTGGGCGCAGTGAGGTTAGCCGACGATATAACGCTGGTGAGAGCAGTGGCGTTGATAGCGAACAAAGCGGTGGAGAGTTTGCCGGGAGGTATGAAAACTCCATTGACGCCGTTGATGAAGAGGTTGCTCCAATTAGTGCAATTGACGATGGTCATATTTGTTCCATTGACCGTACTGTCAACCGGTTTCAGCAAACAGGAATGGGGAGGATAGGAGGAAAACGCACGCTTGGTTCAGGAACGTTACATTGCCTTGAGGCGTGTACCGCGTCCATGCAAGCACCTGGCTTTTGTTTCCAGGGAGGTTGACGAGCTCCGATGCGTTCAGCAAGGTACGTCCAAGTGTGACGTTGGGATATACTGCCGCAAACGGCTGCGGACAACCAGACCAGGACTTTTTCGGTTTCGGGCGTCGGGATTCAATGTCAACGAATCGTCCAAATAGCGCCATGGAGTGAGGAGAGGAAGAAGAGGTGCTAGACGAGGAGCTGGAACTCGAGGAACCAGACGACGGCGACGAGGATGAGCTAGATGACGAAGAACTGGAGCTAGAGTGGCTAGACGAGGAGCTCGTGCTCGATGCGGAACTGGAGCTCGAGCTACTACCGCCGCCGCCGCCGCCGCCGCCGCCGCCGCCGCCTGATTGCGTGCTTGACTTATTGCTGAAATCGCCAGCGACAAAGTGGTAGCTGATATACTCGGCGAGCAACGATGTATTGCTGGAGACCGACGATGGGATTTGGCTCACTACAGACGACTAGGTGAATCCGAAGTTCCAGATCTGGCGCAACACGGGACGTACCAGCTTCGTTATCCGGAGCGAAAACTGTGAAGTTCTTGCCACTAGAGAGTTGCGAGAAAAGCTGGGTAGCAGGAGGAGTACCGTTGACTGTCGTCAGCGCGTCCGCCAACCCAGTAAAGCCTGCGGCCTGAAGCGCGGATATGAACTGGGCGGCATAAGATGAATTGGAAGGAGAGGATGAATTTTGGCCTTGACCGAAAGTCAAGGCAGGATTGAAAAACAGCGGAAGCGCCAGGGAGAGCGGGAGCGACGTCAAAAGCATGTTTGGGGTAGACGAAGGAGACGAGGAGAAAGAGGTAGAGATTAAAAAGGTTGAAAGGTCTCAGAAGGGGCTTCACGATACCAGCGCGAGCTTTTATAAGGGTGGAGTGGTAGGTGTTCAGATATGGATCAGAAAGAATGTCATAGAACGGCTTGTTTGACCTTTGTAATGAAACTGACAGCCCCGGCAAATAGACGCCCGTCCCCACCGCATGCTGCCCTCAAGAACCGGCGGCAAATCAGGTGCTTTCTTCATGCTGAACAGCTACCTGACGTCAGACCCATGAGCAAACGAAGATCGTGCGCTGCGCTGCAGAGACATTCTTGCAATCCATGTCGCTCGAAAGCTGCAAGTGCAACAAGGCAAAAACAATATGGTGACGTTGCTCCATATCTTTACCAGAGTAGATAAAGCGAGGACACTAGGGTACAACAGTTGTTGCATTGTCAGTCATTGCCATCCCATAGATTGGTCCACAGCTGGGCCTTGCACGCAGCCGTTGGATTTGCTGGGCTCAGACAGTCTTGAAACTTGTTCAGGAGAAAATGTATCCGCGCCTGGCTGGGCTCAGTTGCTCCAGCTCGATCCCGCAGCCATTTTCTACATTTTTAAACGTGGTCAGTGAAACGCCCGATGAGCTCCGAAGGACACCACAATCTGCACCTTCAAAGCAGCCCCATGCTCTCTTCCCCAGAGATAAGAAAACATCAAACCTATTAGGGCGTCGATTCAGTAAAATATCCCTTCTCTGTCCGTCCCTTCGACTCCATCTTCTCAGTTTGCGATAAAAGGGCAACTCACATTGACATGAATCCCGAGGGACCTAATTTCCTGTCATGAGTCGTTTGGCTCGATGCTTGCTCAATGTCTTCATTTTATCATATGATCGAAGAACTTGTTCATTTCACAGTCAATTTTCCAAGGTCGCCCGTTCAATCTTTCTGTGTAGATCTTTGTGCACATGAATTGGGTGAACAATTCATCGTCATTTTGTACAAGTTGGCTCTAGTTGGCTGCGAAGTTGGTTGGTCGCGCAACAGCGGGCAACCTCATCATTTGCGACACGGACGGAGTTCATATTTGGGTTACATAAGCAAACCTCCAACAATTCGTCACACCCAGGGGGCTGTCAACGGAAAACTCCGAAGACTCAACCTCCACGAAGTTGGCCAGTTCAGGTATCCGAGGTCCTATCCGTTTCGGGCGAAATCAGGGGTCCCGCCCACCGGGCCGCTCCCTATTGCCAGGTCAATCGAGAGGAGGCACTGCGAAAACCTTGGATAGACCTCTCCAGAACTTGCATTACATAGAGTGTTTATGTAAATACATAGATCGTCTAAGTGTACATGTAATAGCTCTGTATCATACTCTATATATTCACCAACTTGAACCCCACAACTTCATCTGAACATGGCCACCCAAAGGCTACCTAAGAGTGTACTTCAATGCTCTTCGTCGCAATCGTGGCGTCCGGACGACACCTCTATAATGCTCTGCTTCGCGTACTCTTTGATGTGGAAGTCGTCCCTCCAGTACGCAAGCCCGATCAGGAGCACACGGCGGCGCAAGAGGCTCCCATTACCAGTGCTCGTGTTAGCTCTCTGTGCCTCGTTCACACATTCCGCGTACTTCGAGTATATCGCGAGCGTGCGCGAGATAGTATTTCCGATGTCGAAGCAGTGCCCGACGGCTGAGAGGTAGCTGCGATTCTTCCACCTGGCTGATCGCCATTGTCAGAGCCACCCATGTACGACGATTCTGGGCTGGCTTTGAAGACCGAGATGGATTTTGTGAACAGAGTAGCGAGACGACCCACCCCGCGCCGCTGCCCGCCAAGGTGCGCCAGATGTTAACCAGATGTGGGCATGCATCATTGGACTGGTGCTGGAGAAGGTGACGCAGCCCGATATGCGGCTCCCGCGTTGTCCAAAATTAACCTGAATATTTCCCGAGCGTCGTCGGTCGAGGAAGCTTGTCAATTTGCGATACCAAGTGATTGGTATGGGAGCGATAAGATTCGGGGCTGGAGAGGCGCGTTCTAACATGTACTTACGAGGTGAGTATCAACCCAATCAGTTGCGATCAGATGTCAGGAAAATAATCTTATCTTGGGCGCGGGAC
The DNA here is from genome assembly GCA_014925825.1 of Pholiota molesta. Classification (NCBI taxonomy): domain Eukaryota; kingdom Fungi; phylum Basidiomycota; class Agaricomycetes; order Agaricales; family Strophariaceae; genus Pholiota; species Pholiota molesta. Next base: position 138,200 of record JACGCK010000110.1, read on the forward strand.
CCCTGGCTTCGCCCGAAGCGGAAAGGACCTCGGATACCTGAACTGGCCAACTTCGTGGAGGTTGAGTCTTCGGAGTTTTCCGTTGACAGCCCCCTGGTCACACCTTTGCCACCACCATTCAAACTTTCAACGTCTTCAGCACACAATGGCCCGTCGTTCAGCACCTTCTGCGCAACCCTCGTACCTACCGCACCCTCATAATGATCCCAGGAGCTTGACTGACCCTAATGAATCTGCATTCTCCGCGTACGTGCCAGTTTTTGAAAGTTTTAGAGAAAAATGTTAACCTGGCCGTGTGTCTCGCTAGATTTTTACGAACAGAAGTGTACGCGCCCGACAAACTGCCGGGAAACATCAGCATTGCGTCTGCCGTGGCTGTATTTGTGGGCGGTATCATCGCCATGCGCACATGGGGAGACTTGATGGTACCAGCATGAGCTGGCATTCGGTGGTGTGCTGTCGATAGATTTCACGAGGCACAAAGTGCGGGTATGGTGCGTTTTATTTTAGTTTTATTCATGGCGAGTTCTGACTTATTGCAGGGTGAAACTAGGTTGAGCGTCTCGTGTTGGTTTATACCACTCCCACCTCCCATAAAGTATTGCTATATAAAACTACTTAATCATTTTTATTCGAATCACGAGTCCGATATCCTTCTTATCTGCAAGATGTCATAGCGCACGTTCTTCACGCCTGATGAACCCCTTGATTCACCTTTTTACACCGGAGCACGGCGCGGACATCGACCGCAAATATTCAGGCATCAATCTATCGCAGCAATCCAATCCAAAATCATGGAATTATGCCGGATGAGGACATCTTCTATCTTCAAGAATTTTGAAGACTGACATATCCAGGCTTCTTTTTGCGCAAAGATACTGCTAGATCTCAAAATATGACGCTTAGCGGGGAAGAACGTGAGTTTCCGGGCGCGTAAGCATTTTTTTCTGGCTCAGGTTTTGTCGATATTCCGCGGTTCGCGAGTCAGATGCATTCTTGGGTTGACATCGTACGTCCGAAATCCGTCCTCGTCTTCGTCAACGATCATAATGTGGCTTTAGGTTTGCTATTCTGCGCCGCGTCTTCTCCTGTTCTCGCAGCGCATGAGGTCCACCTTGGGTACACCCGAGATTGACGAAAGGCAACATATCGAAGCCATATGGTTAGATGCAGGTCCACCCCTGCATAGCTACGCAAGATATCGGGTATGTACCTGCGAGAGCCGCGTAGACATTCCCGCCGGGAGGACTCACACACCAGAGTCACTCGCAGTGCGGAGCTAAAGCTGCCCAACATTCCCCCAACGCGTTTTATCGTGTCTATACACACGATCTGTCAAGTATCTGTAGCGGTTCGTCATTTCTTGCGCAACCCTTGATCTGAGCACAATTCAAACTTCTTTGACTCACGATTAGCCTCACGGTTGCTATATGCAGAGATAATATCTACATCTTCGAGGATCCTCGCAAGACGAATCCAATCCTGGACCCGAATCCTTGATGCGCCAGAGGATCCATATGGACATATTACCCCAGGTTTTTTCGGAATCCCGCATCAATCGTACTGAATAGTGATAACATCATACTATAGGCACTCCAGGCGCCCTCGATTCTTCGTTTCTTAGTCGACGGGAACTCCCGTTCGTGCAAAATAACTTTCCTTGATCTGTTTCCTTCATTAACACATACATGTTTAGATAGCCCTTTCGACAGTATAGGCTTGCGGATCCATCCGTTTCATTTCCCAACTTCTCAAACAAACATACGGGCGAGTCAAGCGCTCATCTAGTTTACATCTTCCGGTTTTTTTTTTTTGATGAACCCTATTCGAACCACCTTCAGATAGACTCCACAAATAATACCTCGAACCGTCATGAGCTACACTCGACGCCCTACCGAATCTCGATGAGCCTTCCTTTCCCTTCCTGCTACCCTCGTCTTGGTGCAGTCATGTCTTGTAAAGGACTAGTGCTGTGAATTCGAGTGTCGTCAAAAGGTTGGGGACAATAAGTCGGGTCCTTTAGGCCACTTTTCTCCACATCAGAAGACATGGTAGCGGCAAGTCCTCGACAAATAAGGTTGATGACATGAGAACCAGTGAGATAACCACCCCCTGCTCAAGTAGCTGCTATTTAGGGCCTCGTGGCGCAAACTGCGCATTATTACGGTAAGATATATCAGGAAATATCTCCAGCTCGAGGATGAGAAAAAGCAGTAGCGAACAGGATACAGCATTTCGCTGGGTGGAGGATTCCGAAATATAGCGCACACCATCTCCCAGCTGGTATTTTCGCAGCATCGAAGCTCCGAAGCGACACGCTTAAACTAACGTAAGTTCTTCAGAAACCCCATAGATGATGCGAGAGGCGTCGAAGGCTGTCGAAGACCAGCGAGAGTTGAGCGAGAGGCAGGTCACCGGACCGGCCGGGACGTCGGATCCGGGACCGTTCATTTGTGCCGCATTTCCTAATATAGAACGTGCGTATTTTTGGACCACCATGAAGCGCCTTGAAATTATTTGGATGCTTCAGCCCAAAATACCTGCAGAGTTCAGGGAGAGGCTGAAAAACAGGAAGTCAGAGACTGGGAGTCGAGACACACATGCAAGGTCTTTGGAACCCTTAGGAAGGTGATCGGAAGACGCGAGAATAGGGAGATTTTCGGTAATTTATGTCCTCTAGAAATGGAGATATGTTAAATGCCTCCTTGTTTGCATTGCCTCATTTCTAATCCCAGTTAGAAGTATTGCAGCTTATGCTGCCAAAGTAAATCAGCATCTGTTGTTTCTTTACCTGTCATTGGGTCATTTTGGGCGCATTGGAACCTTCGAAGTTCGGAAGAATTCTAGGTGAGGACAATTCTCTGTCAGTGCTTATGTGCATGTTTCGCCTTCTAAAGTCGCCTTCAGAAGAGGTCAAGGAAGCTCAGAAGCAGAGTTCTGTGAACTTGGCAACGGCGTGCTCTCTTTCTTTCTTCCGGTTCACCTCGGCCATAATTTGCTCGCATGACACCGACGTCGGAGCTTTGGAAGTGGGTAATAATCGCGGATGCTGTATGTATATACTGCGAAGAGACTTTGGGAGTGGAAAATTGTAGAATTTTGTGCAACGTTATCGGCTGGAGGAAAACGCTTCTGGCACAGTTTCCACGCGAAGCCTCTCAGAAGAGGCAATTTATCTATTACTCTGACCCCGCTTCGTGGAAGTTGAAGAGCTTAATACCAGTGGCCTATTTCAAACAAGCCCGAAACCTTGATAGACATGTCCTGTTATTTTTAACGGTAGAGCAAACGTTCTAGCATATCTTCAGAAGCGGTTACTTGTTCTAAATAATTATATCCAGTATACTATCGGCATCAGATCCCTTTGTAGTTGGGACGATACTTGTTATGGCCCACCATCATATGTTTATCACAATATTTCGCCGGTTTGGTTCTGAAATTCCACATATATCTCCTCTTTGGGATATGGTGGGCGAGGAGCTTGGTCTTCTAGAGACGGATTTACTCTTGAGCCAGACCAAGTTACGATTTGGGTGGCATATGGAGGCATCTAATTGTTGTTTGTCCAGAGAATGTTGGGAGACCTTCTCGAGGCTCGGCGAATCGCGTCACTGAACACTCTGGAAGGCCGGTAGGTTGGCAAGCATTGGATCGAAGGAAATGATCCTATCGGCTTGAACTTTATATCTTCCAGCCGCCTGTTACTTCCCGAGACGGAGCTTTGGGTTGACAAGAGGCACAGTACGGCGAAAAAAAAAACTCTAGCATTTACTAAAATTTCGAGGTGTTGTGTATCAGCAAGCCACCAAATCAGGGCAGTCTCAGATTAACAAGCATTGATTTCAATAAATGTGGTTTGCGAAATCTTCATCTGAACATCATCGAAATACCTGTTAGTTTTAAAAATAACACTTCCGCCATGCAACTCGTCGAACGCTCGGACTTTGTTCGGGGGGTCGGACACCGCCGTTCTCAATCCTACACAGCCGTGTCGGCGTGTCCCAGGAATCCTTCGCAAGAGCACGCTCGGAAGCCGGGGCATTTAAGTTACTCGAAAGTACCACTCGCGTGGCTCTTCCGGCTATGCAGAGAAAACGTGGTTTATCTGTCAGTTCGAAATGGCCGACAGCAGATGAGAACTCAGAACTCAGAAGCTCGGTGTCTCCCGATGATCGCCCTCGACGACCTTCGCGCATGCAGTTCACTAAGCCATGACCGGGAAACATGAACCTGGGCATGGATAAAGTTCTTTCAGCTAATGAGATCAAGGTCATGAGCTGGAAACGATTTTGTATGGGGATCTGACACTTCATCTTGATCCTTTTTCACACCTTCAGATTCACTGGCGGAAGGTGTGGTTTGGTGTGCACGTGTGCAACGTTGAAGTTCTCCCCAAGGTTCTACATTTAGGTTGGATTTTTCATGTCTTCGGTATGCTCACCTGTCATACATGTCATGGGTAGATTGAAGGTTGGATCTGCCGCTTTGATAGGACATGAACAAGTTGCCCGTAAGTAGATATATTTCATTCCTTCCCACCCATGTCTTGTGATTAGTATGAGCTCTGGCTATCATAGTTGTTCTAGGGAAACATAGCTAAGAGCGGGGTTACTTGGCGTATGCGTATGCAGCGCTCTAAGTCAATATCCTGCACTTCTGGGTGCATTAAATGCCTAGGATCCCGTTAATATCAATCGAAAACACATAGGTCCTGTTTCTAAGTTGCTGTCGTCTAAGTCCCTCCGCCGGCTTTAGGGCCGAGGTCTATAAATGGTGAAAAGTATGAGAAAGAAAAGAGATGCGAGTACATATCTTCGCAAATCCATGCGTGGATATCTATACGGAACGACTCGTGATTTTGATGAGAGAAGATAGTTCCAAAAAAGAAGTTGCGGCTGGGTATGACAAAACAAAATATAGTACAGCATTCACGGTCATTACATTCTGGCTTTGATCATATGTTGGATGCTCTGAGGATCCAATACACTCTGGGGATAAGGAAGCGCTCCAAGCATGCTAGATTGCAGATGGACCGCACCACCATCGACGGGTAACACCTGACCTGTGATAAATGAAGCAGCGTCGCTGAACAAGAAGACAGTGGCGTTGGCAATATCGCTAACTGCACCCATCCGACCGGCGGGGTAACCCTGTTGGGGCTTGTCGGTTTTGGGGGAGAGACGATCCATGCCTTCGGTACCTGCAATGGGTCCTGGGGCAATAACATTGGAACGAACTCCATTGGGACCTTCCTCAACTGCTAATACGGCTGAAAGAGCATCGACGCCGGCTTTCGCAGCAGAAACGTGAGCTTGGAAAGGCATACCTGCGGAACCTGAGAACACCATTTTGACAGTAATGTGATTTTTCACTCACCGTTGTAGTGCAGAGTTGCACTAACATGGATGTAAGCACCCTTGGAACGACGGAGATGTTCGAGAGTCGCCTTGATCGTGTTAAATGTCCCAATCTGAGCGTGTTAAATTTTATATAAATACAGTGTTCTGGGTTACGGAAAAACGTTTTCGACGTACTGTGTCGATCTCCATGACTGTTTTGAAAGCATTTTCTGACATTCCAGAAATAGGCACTAGGAAGTTACCCGCAGCACCTGTGTGGCATTAGCGAAAGCCCAGTAAAGATTGAAAATGAAACACTGTTGAACATACCACAAATGACGTAGTCGATCCTGCCGAACTTCGCGATGGTTTTCGCAACAGCGTCCTTGAGCTGAGCTGGGTGCCTTACGTCCGCTTGCGTGGGTATACATTCCTGGCCAGTAGCTTCTGACAACTCCTTCGCTGTCTGGGTCAAGCGGTCAAGCCTTGAAGTTTGAGGGAGATGGTTAGAGAGTTGGTATTTGGACCCAAAGAACAAACACACTTGCGACCAGCAATGGCAGCATTTGCGCCATGACGCATCTAGTAGTGAAAATAGGGTTCACAACAGCTTCCCCCAGAACAAAAATTGGAAAGTATACCATGGCTTCTGTCATTCCACGACATATTCCGGAGCCTCCACCTGTGCAAAAGAGCACCTTCCCTTTGAAGATATCAGCCTTGAAAACGGAAGTGGAATCCACGATTGGCACTACGTGAGCAGATGGAGGCATGACAATTCAAATTCGGATATTAGGTTGATACGGAAGCACTTGAACGCGTCGTAGTTTTTTTAAAGGCGCTCGGATGTTGGAGTATGTATGGTGGTAGAGCAACCACAAGTGGCATGCCAATGCCAGCGCTTTCCCATACCCCGCTATACCCCGGTCTACCGTCTAACCGGCTCACTTTTGCCGGTCTAAACGCGGCAATCCTTAGTCACCGGTTTCGTGAACTTCAATCACAATCCACCTGCCTTGAAAAAAGTCGTTGAAACTCAAATCATACTGGCTGTCGTGATGTAAGTACCAGGGGATAAGCATATTTGAACGCGTATTCCAGATAATGACGTTGAAGAATCGCCACCAATGAGCCATACTTGCATACAACTTATGACTGCCATTGTATCTTCGCACATTTTCAAGGAAGGCACTGCCTTGGATAAGGACCGAAAGTACGATGCTGGGAAATGCCAAGTCCCCACCTCCAAATTTAATCCATCCCGGACGACTACCAATCCAACGAACTTGATTGGTCTAAGATGCTTGCTAACAATGAAGGTGGGTCGGTGTCGATGATATACAGTCGAACCCCTCTTAAACCATAACTCTCGCACCCCATAACCCCTTACACCCCATAGCAAAATCGATCCACCGACTCGGTGGGCGGGGAATTGCAGACCATAACCCATAGGTCCGCAATACCCCATACCCCATACCCCTTAGGAGAAAAAACCCATAGATTATAGGGGTCATATCATTGATTTTGGAGCATAAAAAGCGATTATATACTGTTAATTGATACATTGTAGAATTCCTATAGTCAGACACCCATCTTAATTGGGCACAATTCAAGGAAAAGGTCTGTCCATAGGCCAGCCATAGGCCGGTGATGCAACGGAGGTGCGTGGGAATACTGATTGATGGCGGCCCGCTGGTCATCATCGACATCAAACTGCCCGCAAAGGTACGAAGATGCTCGTTTTGACTGAGATTTCACAACGATGAACATTGTACAAAGCTCTCACCTAAAGTATAAGCTAATCCATGAAGAATTGAGGCGAAAAAAGCCTACAAATCTTTGTCTCTATTTTTAGCATACCTCTCCGATGCCATGACCCCTCATAACCCATAGCCCCGGACGTCCACCGACAGGTATGGGTTATGAGGGGTTCGACTGTATATTTAAACGGGAACTCGTTACAAGCCTATCGCGATCTGGTGAACGCCATGTTATTGACTCGTGCGGTTCGTGGAACATTTTCTCAGCATCCTCAAAGTATTTATATCTAAGGTAATACCTAAGTATCTACTAAGTATCTGCGGGCGCACTTACTTATGGTCCTATCTATGAATAAATCAATCAGAAAGATGCCGGAGAAGCAGGGTGTATGTAGCTGGGGTAATGCTAAGTACTTACTCACACGATGCTATGTATGCACTCTCCGTACTCGAGATCCCTTTCAAGAAATAGAACCGTTTCTACCACAACTCAACTCTTCGAAGTCCGGGTAAGGGCTCTTCGGTAGATGAATATAAGCGATCATTTGATGCATTTCACTTGAGTCAGAAAGTTCGTGGTTGCAGCAAGTTTGCAGAAATACTATCAGGTAGCACTGCCACAGAAGTTGGCCACAAGACGCTTTCGCAGTTGTGAATATGTAGACAGCTCATTACTATATGGACACCTCCAAGACTCATCATGTCTACTTGATACATATCTACCATTCATCGCGGCGATAATTGGGCAAGGGGATCTAAAATCTTCAATATATATGTGGACAATATGAGTAATTCAATCGATAGTTCCTCCTACCGCCGGCAATTTGATCGAAGGTTGGTGATTCAATACAATACATACTAGAGTCTATTAGAGTCTGGACGATCTTTTTGAATTGATAAGGCACTTGGAAACATTTCAATTCAGTTTCCGCCTTCATGGCTCCGAAAGTTCAATCAATTAAAATTGTATTGGGCATTATACACCCTTGAGATGCGCGTGCGATCAACGGCTAAACGATAACAGTGGAAGATCAAAATTCGACAAAAAGGTCGATAAAGGGTAATGAATGAGGCCTAGTGATGGCCTAGTGATTATATAAAGGATACATTATGCACAACGAAATGGTACCAACCACCGACCCATACAAAAGCAAAAAAAGAGTACTAGCACAGCACAAGAATGTCCTTCCAAGATTCCACGACTTACGTACCTTTGCATCTCGTTTCACTCTCTGGCCCAGAACGGTGGCGGTGGATGCCCACTCGCAGAGTTCGAAGAAGCCGATGTTTGGGATGAGTGTGAGTATCCTGTTTGCACAGGTGGCAGGCTTCTTTGACCATAAAGCAGAGGGTCTCTCCCAGACGCAGGGTACGACGGGAGAGAAGACGACGTCGGAGGATATCCCCGTGGTGCGAAGTCCCTCGGCATAGAAGAGTGCATGTGGTTAAGGGACTCATAATCGGCCGAGTGTGGCGGCAAAGAAGGAGGTGTCGAGACATTTGTCTGGAACGGGGATGGATGCGCTTGGCTGGGATAAAATGGAGTGGTCAAGGTAGGGAAGAAGTTGGTTGAAGAGGACGAAGCAGTGGGAGAGCCTGCGGAGGGTTCGGCGCTTGCCCACGGACTTGCAGAGGCTGTCGCTGAGTACGGACTATGCTTTTGACTGCCCATCGCACGAGGTTCCTGATTTCCCAGCCAAGGGGGAGCCATTCGGTCAACCCTTGCTTGCCATCCCGAATGGTCAGGGCCAAACATGGAGGACGATGCTGCGGAGCTTGCTTGCTGACCATACGAGTAATTGAGGGGCTCGTGTCCCACAGGCAGACGAGGTGAGGTATTTGAGCCCATAGGCGGTCCCATGCGATCAGGATGCCCAGACCCGCCATATGACATCCGCGATTCGTGTTGACCGTTTGATCGAAATGGACCATCCGAGGAAACCTGGTGACCAGAAGCACGCGCGTGGGCCCCATATTTTCCGTGGTCCACAGCCGTCTGCGACATGGTGTATGGCGGTCGGGAGTACGATGCAGATAGTGAGGATTCTAGGTCCTCACCCTCGATAGGTGAGGGCTCTAGGTCGATGCTCTCATCATCTGGAACGGCTTGATCGGCTGATCTTATCGAGCCAGCGTCAGAACGTCGGCGTTTCCTCGAATTGTTGGGCCTCCGTCGATAAACATAGTCTGGGTATCGTGTGTTGAATGTCTCTTTCAGCTGCTTCGCTTGTTCAAGGTAGAACTGCTTCTCAGACTGAAAAAGCGTCAGAAAAAGATGTGAAGTCGACATGTTGCGTATTCACCGGTGGCATTGATACCCATTCCTTGCTGAGTATTTTGCTAATCTCCCCTGTCCGCATGGCCTGGTTTTCCGCAGACACCTGAGGCCGCCGACGGCGGGCAAAAATCATGAAGGCGTTCATGGGGCGTTTTGGTGTCCCATCCGCGTTGAGGGTTTGTAGGGTCAGTGCGGCATTAGCGTCATCTGCAACAGTTGGTCAATGATAACCATGCGCAAGACACAAAAAATACGCGCACCTTCGTTCTCTGCCTCGATTTTGGGTGTATCGGGATAGAGCGCGTAATTACCATCCTCTGACCCCGATTGCGAAGCATGCTCGTCGTGTTTTTCGAAGTGGGCGCTTGGGTTGAAACTATGGGAGGCGGATGCGCTCGACGCGTGTGGCGAAACACCGTAATTATGGTGGCGACTCATTATTGAATCGCGAGAGAGGCGGGGCGAGGAATTCGAGTAAGAGGAGGATGGGGGCGAAGCGATGAAGAGGCAGCGGTGTGCGTAGTGATCGGTGCTGTCTCAGTCTTTCAGACGAATCGGTAGAAAGGCAGAGGGCGGAACGAAATGCGGAAGCAAGCAGAGTTTATGGACAACCGTATGCTTGCTGTTCGCTACCACCAGACCACGGATGCCCCCTTTGTTCTTCCCAACTCCAGTGTTGTTGACGTATTATCCCAGGAAGGGTGCTTCTGGCAAACAATCCAGTTTGATCGACCAGTAGATCTGGCTCATAACACCGCTTGATGAACCCTTGCAACACTGGCTCACAGGCACACAGCGGATTACTAGGTCGTCGAATCTTTTCCGAGAATTTTCGACAGTCCGTAAGTAGACCGCCCTCCTTCTGAAATCTACCAGTTGTCCGGAACTTGGGATTCCTCATGCGGCTAGATGAACAAATAGAGAACGGAATCCACAAGCGCACAAAACCCCAAATGATCGAATGAGGGACCCCCGTGATGTTTCAAGATCACTTGCTGTGCCTCCACGGCCTTTTCCAGATATTTTGTGGCGCCGTCGCAAAGGAACCCTTGCACCTGAGAACAAAATACATCAAAATACACACATTCCCAAGATTTGAATCAGCGCGAATGTGCTGCGGACTCTCAACTTCTAGATCCCCCGATCTCAGATCTCCCAGATTCTACATGTCCACCTGTTGCCTTGGCATGCTCGTGCTGAATTTAAAATTTATGACGATCTGTGGTATATATGGGCGTCAAAATGCGACTGAGGTCCATGCTCAGATACGCTGCGCTGCGCGCAAACGAGAGGAACCCGAGTGAGACAGGTTCCCGAGACATGTGAGCGCCGATTGCTCACCCAGATAGGTACTCATGGCCCGCGATAAATGGGGCTGTGAACTTTCAGGATGTTCACGGCTCCGAATGCAGCGGGAATCGGGATGTTTGACCAAGTTTTGGCCCATCGCTCATGTGTAGTCAACATCCTTCATGTCAGTTAAGCTTGGTTAATTTAACTGGAGGAAACAACCCTAGAATCAAATCAATCGTCATCTTTGGTGATAAAACGATAGATGGATCAGGCAGGTTTCTGGAGATCAGCGAATCCGAAAAGCCCATCTCAAAGTCACTTGCACTCTTCCACCTACGTCTCCCAACTTATATCTCGTAAATGGTGAACAGACCGCGTCAAACCCACCTCTGGTAGAATCAACAACTCTTGACAGTTGTCAAGGCGTGCGACATCATATATCCATCTGTCGCCGATCACTGTCGTCAGCTTTTCGTCTTCTCTGCTTTCTCACTTCAACTATCGTCAGTGGTCCCCGTACGTGTGAAAGCATCAGGATGTAACCGCAGCGGAGTATTGCCCTTTCGTCCATCTGCGAGCGTGTATTTTTGGGGTCCATATGGCAAACACGCCTTCGGTTCGGGTACAATAACGTAGCATGAAATCGTCGAACGGTGAGACCAACACCTTCCAAAACTTGAAGCTCCTTCCGAATTGTTTCTTGAAATGAATTTAGAAAGAACGGCACCAGGTGTCGTCTTACCTGTTGCCGCGTGGCGCACTTTGGGTTATACTTTTCAGAGTGGGATCAAGAAAAAAAATAGGTTTGAATCACGGATAGTAGAAGCAATTTAGATTTACGCTGGAAGCGCCTATAGTATATACAGCTTTCTGATCATGTATCTTGGAATAAAATACTAACAATGGTGCTAATACGTCGTCGAGCGCGCTGTGATGCTGATTGGATGATGGGTAGTATTACACCGGGTTAGTCGAAATCTTTACCTCATTAATCAGGTGAGAATTGAAACAGATAAGTGGCCGATGCGTTTGGCTAGCTGCGTAGTAAGTGTCATGGTAGAGACGTGTGCGGCAACCGTGGAAGTCTGCTTGTCGAAAGGACGATCCAACGAACCTCCTTTGAACTTTGCACCCGTACCCGGTGAGTTTCTCCCGTATCAAAGTTCGTCTTGCATTATCATCCTAGCAATCACACAGTCAAAGAAGGGACCTCAAAACCAGAGGCGATGTTCTATAAAAGGATTAAGATGGAAAAATTTGGAGTCACCGTCAGAGCCGTTAAGCGCGCCAATAGAATACTTAGCAAAATTGGCGCCCGCTGGCATTGTGCGCAAGGCATGTTACTGCCATTGCGAATAAATATAATCTCTTTCTTTATCAGCCGCTACTTACTTATCTCTATCGATATCTTATTTCTCAACGCGGGTAAAGCTAAAAACTTACATTTGCTATCTTTTTGCATCACGCTAGTGGTGATAAGAGTAAGGGCCTGTAAGGGCCCAGCTTCCTAAAAAGGTAATCAGAAAGAAATCACCCTATTCGCACTTGCACTTTTTCAGTCAGGGGAAGCCCCTGGGAGGACCCACCGGCATTCATATGATTTCTGCCAGCGTGCTTTTCCGGTGAGCGCTCGTTGCCATCCGTCACACTAAAACCAAACTAAAACTGTCCAGACCCTACATAGACGTCTTAAAAATTGCCCTTCATCGATTTCCCTCGTTTACCCGTTTTCGACGTCCGTATTTTGAGTCTGATCAAGCGGCTTTGGCAAGCTTTGTCTGGCGCAGTAAAGATTTCTCGGAGAAAGGATTGCTATCCATCAGTACATTTTATTGTGGCTCATGGACATGTGTTTTGATCGTATCAGAAGTCCAAGATCATGGGGCAAACAAAGGGACTCGCAATTCGTCGCGGATCTAAAGTCGATCTAAAGTGGCAGTCTGAGCAATTTGTGAGCAATCCAAGAGCAATCTTACACTTGAAGGAACATATGTATATATGGTACGAAATACTCCACTATGAGGATCTCTTCGTCAACATACCCATATTTTGATCTTGAACGCAAGGATTGTCCACACAGCAAACACAGTTCGTCGTGATGGAGGGCGCTTTGTCACATTTATGTCACACAGCAACCGATGATAAGATACTAGATTAAGCAATCGTGACATACCATCGCATCGTACCACCGCAGCGTCCGCGCCCTTCAAGCACTCACCAGACCCTATACCCACCCAGCTCACTGGTTTTTGATCAGAATACTCACCATGAAAGACACCTTGATCGACGCCAGTACGTGTTCTCGCATTTCCGATTATCGCTCCAGACTTGATCATAACTTGAACTTGTCTGGACCATTTCGGGATCATCTTCTGCATGTCAACTGCTTGTCTGAAATGTTCTACTTCTAGACTTCCCTAAGACCGCTGATCAGCGCGTATACCACCTGGGTGTGCGGCCTGGAGAAGTGGCCAATCGTATCGTAAGAAGGGCCGAATTTGACGGGTCCGGAATGGTAACCAAGCTGAACTTGTCAACCTCCTAGATCACCGTTGGCACACCTTCCAGAGCAAGGACCATCGCGAGCCTCCTGGATGCTCAGCCAAAGCTGTTTGAGCTCTCTTCTGAGCGACAGTTCATGACGATCACTGGTTGTTATAAGGGCATCCCAATTTCCATTGTGAGCATCGGAATGGGGAGCGCCAATATGGATTTCTTCGTCCGTGAAATCAGGGAAACTGTAAGCGGGGACTTAGTGATAATTAGGTTCTCAGAAACTCCCGATTTTGATTGTATGTGCAAACCAACTCACTGGACATAAACATCAAGGCTAGGATCGTGTGGCTCGTTGATGGATGTTCCGCCAGGGACCATCGTTGTACCAAAGGCTACTGTGTCGATCATTCGCAATGTCGACTTCGATTTCGTCAACCCAGAAAACTGCGACGAGCCTGCCTACCGAATCAGTAAACCTGTAGGTCGATTTATGATTTCCTTTTTGGAACTGTTCCCATGTTTTCTCTCAAGGTCTCCGCCGATGAAAATTTGTATGAAGAGGTATGAAACCATGATATGCCTTTCAAACTTTTAATGTTACTGACTCCTGATGGATACGTCAAACACTCACACAATAGATTCGTAAGGCGCTTGAGACCGCAAAGCCGCCGACCTCCGAGTCGCAGATCATCGTCGGAACGGTCAACGCTTCTGCAGACAGGTAAGCTAGTTGGTGATATAGTTCCGGATCCACACCCAGAGTGACGGTAATTGCCAGCTTTTATTCATCTCAGGGAAGGCAGACGACCTTCCCCGATGCTAACGAGAATCTGATTCAATACCTGGAAAGCAAGGTAGAAAACCTTGGGACACTGGAGGTGAGCTGTGTTCAGCCTCTATATATGTAGTGCTATTGGATCTGACCACTCACGCCAAGATGGAAAGCTTCCACCTTCTGCATCTCGCAGCCTGCTGGACAGGCCGGACCGTCGTGTCCAAGAAGGATTCCACCCCCCTCACCACGGGGCCGGTCAAGGCCATTATTGCCCAGACCTCGAATCCCACACAGCAGCCCGCTAGTGCTCCGCTGACGTTACCGAACACCGTTATCAGGGCAGCTGCGCTACACATGGTCTTTGCTTCTCGTAAATCCCGGGATTTTATTACGCCACAGCAGGTGCAAGAAATCGAGCGCTGGACCGGCGAGGTAAGCCTGTGGCTCGGGTGCTCTTGGTGGAGAATTGGGCTCACATGTGCTGACTTTCGCCGTTCTTCTTTTTTCCTTGTAGGGGGCTTTAAATGCTTTGATAAACATAGAAATTCGGAAAGACGTGAGTCGCTGAGTCGTGGCATTTTTACTGTCGACATTCTGCTGATGCACGCGATGAATCTAAGCGGATGCATATGGACCAAGGCAGCGTTTGGGAAGTCGTGTAGGTATCCTATTGGTGCCAATTTAAATATATCTGTATCTCGTTTGTTTATTGGTACTTATGTACTAAACGAAACCCTTCATTTCTCGGATTTAGCCCGTTCGATTCTACATCATGATCCCAACTCAATTATATCTGTCCTTCAACTCGACTAGTCGACGTCGAGTGGGAATATTGGCCCAAGGCGGGATTACGTGCTGCACAAAAAAATTCTGGAGACGAAAAAGAAGCCTTCGGACGCGTAACCAACGTCGGGCGAGAACTAGGAAACGGGGACCGTGAAATCCTCATCATACTTTGGTCTGTTTATCCTACGCACAGGGTTTACTGGGTTCTTCCAGGTTTCGATCTGTCAAACAATTTATTTAACCCGAACCAGTCCAGATGACATCTACGACACCAAGGTCCCTGAAGGACAGCACCTCTTCCTGCTCCACCGCCCTGCAGTTCGCCACCCGCAGGAAGCTGATGTGCGCAGGTCTGAAGGACTCCTCCATGGTGATGATTGTCGCTGCGATAGTTGATGGCACGTCGGCCGTGGCGCCCGCCACCCCCTCCCCGAGCTCGGGTCTACGACGGCGCACCGTCCTCAGTGGCTTTATCTTCCTTCCCATTCGGGCATCTTCTGTCGTCTGACCCGGACCACCGCCCGTGTTCCCGTCGCGCGAGCCTCCCTCCCTCGTGACAGTGTCCGTTGCTCCATCCGGTGCGACGGGCAAGTGGGGACCCCCATTGTGGGCGACGGCCCCCTCCAGTTCGACGTTGTCATCGGTGCTTCTTCTGTTCCTGGAGAGAATAACCGCACGCAAACTCGCGCAGTCGAGATCCTGACAGCCCCAAAACGATAACGTGTCGAGTCTAGGACAAACCTTGACGCCGCGTCTTGATCGGCCTCCCACTCCCCCGCCCTTAATGGTTCCGACGAAGGTCTCCTGTATACCCTCCAGCAATCTTCCCAGTCCAGAACAGGAATCGAAGGAGAGCGAAGTGAGGACCGGCATATACCCCAGCAAAGCCTCCACGCGCCCGGGCTCAGATGAGATCTTGTAGCGGGAGAGCGTGAGATGGGTCAGATGTAATAAGCGGGGGTCGCGAAAGATGGATTCTAGTCGCGGAAAGATAGGCACGGCCGCTGCCTCTTCCGCGTCGTCCTTGGGGGCCGCCGCCGCAGGATCGAAGTACGTGAACTCCACTTTCTGGAGCGCGGGCACGTTGAGTTTGCGCAGCACGTGCGCCGTCGTGTCTTCGCCATCGCACTGCATGCTGAGATCGCGCAGGAAGGGAAAGCTTATGACGCCGTGCGTGTATTCGTGTGCGCCTGGCGAAGAGACGACCGGGTGAGCGAGGAGCGAATCGTGGCGTTTGCTCCGGGAATCTTCGACCCAAAGATCTAGTTTTTCTAATTCAGGCGCATCGATCATGGAGAAAAAGCGACGGACGTCGCTGGGGATCGGGTAAGTCCAGTCGATGCTCTTCAAGTGATCGAGTTTAACTGGCTGCATCTCAATTAGAGGGGGGTCCATGCTGCTGTTTGCCGCAAGTGTAATGTCCAATCGAGGGGTGGTATCGAAATACGGGACGGTGTTGTCTAATACGAGCTCTTCTAG
Source organism: Pholiota molesta (assembly GCA_014925825.1). Classification (NCBI taxonomy): domain Eukaryota; kingdom Fungi; phylum Basidiomycota; class Agaricomycetes; order Agaricales; family Strophariaceae; genus Pholiota; species Pholiota molesta. Next base: position 154,406 of record JACGCK010000110.1, read on the forward strand.
AAGAGGCGTATAGGCGAGGAAACGACAGAGCGTCGACATCTTGAGGTAGTAGTAGTGTTGCGTTAGGCCAGCTCTCCGCGGAGAATAGCTGAGTTCTAAGGATCTTAGATTGGAGATGAAGGTGACTGGGATATTAAAGGGAGGGACTTGTTCGAGTTTGAGGTGGAGAAGGCTGCTGGGCCGCGTAGTAGCGACTCGGTCGGACAAAGCCAATTCCTTCAAAGCGCTGGTTTCCCTATCCAGAAGACTGGGTATTTCCATAAAGATAGGGTTCTGAGTACTTATGGCGAGAGTAAGACTGCGTAGGTGAGGAAATGTTTTGAGGGGATCGTTGAGCGAGGGAATGAAATATATCAAAGGGACAGCGGCTTTGGTTTGCAGAGTAAGAGTTGTTAAACGAGAGAAATGCTGATAGGACCGGGCTATCAGGTCAGCCATGTGAAAGCATTCTGGCGTTGGCAATGTATCTGGCATAGTGCAATAATCGATTTCCAGAGGAGACTTTCCTGAGCGTTGGAAGTACAGTTGGCCTATGTGGGAATTCTGGAAGCCATGAAGGATGACACGCGACCACAGCTCAGGCGCAGCAAGCGCTATCGTCCGCCATTTTCCACAGGTGTGAGAGATAACGAGCGACGGCCTGTACCTAAGACTCGGAGGGTCGAGGTCGCAAAGTTCTGTGAAAGCGACAAAAATCTGGATGAGCAACTCCGGCGGTAGCCAGTTAATGGGCTCCTTTTGCGCCTCAAGCTCGTTCTTTTTGCATCCTAAATCGTCCTTCTCTTTGAGCACATCGTCTTTCATCCGCTGAAGATCATCTATAATTCGTTGGAAGTCGTCTGCTTTTCGCCCCAAGTTCAGAAGTTGCACACTGATCTGCGCCAGTTCGACGTCTATTGAGGATCTTCGTCTTCTTTCCATGTTTTACGCAGAGTATAGAGGTCGTGTATGGGAGCAAAAAGATCATAGAGCTTAGAGGATGGATATGCACATTGTCGTGGAACAATGGGATACGGTCGGAGCCACGATTGCACGCGCCAACCCCATGTGACTATATGTGACTGTTCGCGCTTAAAGTCACGTGCTATTTGTGACATCCCTTTCCCGGCCACGGTCCTTGATATTTGACACCCATCACCTTGATTCTTTCTCCATCTTATGATAACATGAATAATTGCCAAGATAATTGGATTTTTTATATGTTGACATTCCAAGTTCTGATAGAAGCGACGAAAATACCCACAGAAATGACTGGCCGGAGCCGTGACAGGACCCCGGAATATACACCAAGAGGCCTGATCTTTGGTGGCAAAAAAATTCACACGAATTCCGAGTTTATCTGCACATCATTTGGATGGTTTGGAGCTTTTTTCGAGAAAAAAATTCTGCCAAAAAGGTCGATTTTTATCCAAACTTCCCCCAAAAGTGCGATTTTTATCCAAACCAAAGAACAGGCCCTGTAGAGCGCATTTCTGGGTATTTTTCCCCCAAACTTCGCCTGCAGCTTCTTTCGATGTATGCGCCCATGTCCTCTTCTGGGCGCAACTCGATTTTATGTCAAAGTCATCCACCAGCACGCCATCTTTGCCCAAACGGCCTCAAAACAGCTCAGATCAGGCCTCTTGGTGTATATTCCGGGGTCCTGCCGTGACCATGTTTGGGTGACCATCATCATGTCCCATTCAAGTGGGAACGAGAGCGGCAGGATGGAGCTTCCCAGTGACAGGAGGCTGCCCTGTCTCTGCCATTGAAAAGACTATATAGTTGGTTCAAACTCACTCTTGGTACGTATCTTGATCCACCTTTCCTATTCTTAAACTTCAACTTCATGTTCGCATACTTTACAGACAGGGGATGGAGAAGAAGCATGGAATTTCAGAGAACACTGGCGCCATGCGGCCACTTCCAAAAATTAGCGAAGCGATTGACCAGGTGATATTATATGCAGACGTCAGAGAGTCGGCATAAACTTACTTAAAATGGTGCCCGCGACACGAACAGTCTCCACTGGGCTCATTCTTCCTTGCCAGAATGTTGAGCACCCGTGTTCGACTAGCCTCGTTGGGGGCCTTGCTTTGTCTGGGCCTCGTCTACGCCCTACCACCAAGCTCTTCCACAGACTTAGCGCCAGAACCAACTTCAAGCATAGTTCCTAGTCTTGATGTATCCAAGTGTCCTGGTATGTAAATGGGTTGAATCTTCATCGAGTATCGTGATAATGCAGTGGCTGATACACCATGTTCTTAGGCTACGCCCTGCGCTCGGTTCACCAAGGCAATACTGGTCTCACCGCTCAGTTAAGCCTCGCCAACTCGGCCTGCAACGCGTTCGGACGAGATGCACAGGACCTGACCATCCAGGTAACCTACGAAACTAGCAGTCGGTATGTACTTATGCACTTGAACATCGGCAGCCTCATGGATTTAGTCAATTCTGACGTCATTCAAACCAGTCTTCATGTCAATATCTTTGACACGGCCAATAAACAATATACGATTCCACAATCCGTCGTAGAACGTCCTCCAGCGCCTACGAAATCCTTCAAAAGCACTTCGGATCTCGTGTTCAACTATGAGTCTTCGCCTTTCGCATTTTGGATCACTCGTCGTTCTCAGCCGCACGCTGTACCTTTGTTCGACACGAGGATCTCTTCATTCCCAGCAACACCTATCCCACCTGTCATTCAGGACGATAATTCGACAGCATTGAATGGATTTCCTCTTGTGTTCGAAGATCAGTATCTTCAGGTGAGCTCTCTTCACATCGCGGTGACACGCATATACTGAGCCGATATTTCAGCTGGCTTCCGTGCTGCCCTTGAACACGAATATCTATGGCCTCGGCGAAGTCGTCGCCAGCTCAGGATTCCGTCGAGATGTGGGTGCCTCTGGCGGCCCGGGAACTATCCAGACAATGTGGGCACGCGATATAGCTGACCCCGTCGACCAGAACATGTATGTTCTTTCCTCTGCTTTTCTCACGTGCTGGTGATTCGCGAATTCGAACGCTAATGGAATCTGTTTTCCAGTTATGGTTCACATCCAGTATATCTGGAGCATCGGTTCGACCCAAAAACCAACTCATCGCAATCTCATGGTGTATTCCTGCTCAGGTACATACATCATCACATGTGCTGGAGAGCCACCGATACAGTTCATTCTAACGTCCTGATGCGCTTGCAGCGCCGCGGGTGGAGACATCCTGCTCTTGACTCCTCCCAACTCCAACACTTCCTTAATCGAATACCGAATGATTGGAGGCACGTTGGACTTCTACTTCCTCTCAGGCCCAACCCCGAATACCGTCATCGAACAGTACGGCGCGTTGGTGGGGCTCCCAACCTGGCAGCCTGCCTGGGGATTCGGTTTCCATCTCTGCCGGTCCGTCATCTATCTTGGTCCTGTCGACTGCCTTGTCGCTCAATAATTAACCAACCCCACGTTCTGACAGATGGGGCTACCAAGATATTGCGGAGACGCGGGAACAGGTGACCAAGATGCGCGAGGCGAATATCCCGTTGGAGGGTACGTATCTTTTTATTTCGTCTATGTGCACCCGTACTCGGGCTTTGATGGCGATTCTGGAGATTTTTTTGACGTCGTTGTTATCTTCTCTCCTTCGTCGCAGTTATGTGGAATGATATCGATCTGTATCATGCGGTCCGCGATTTTACTTCGGACCCTGTCAGTTTCCCTGCTGAAGAGGT